>DWOF01000335.1:0-10918 GCA_018250795.1 Clito sp. Burns02 | reverse complement strand
GGTTAATACTACTCTTAAGAAATAATACTTCTCATTCAAGCTTATAATTCTATCAGCTACAAATTTTAAGAATTAGTTTCAATACATAATTCTTTGAAAAGATAAAAAAATATCGATAATATAGCCTGTATATTTCACAAAATTTTCTGAAACCCCTTAGAAATGAAATTATTGCAACTCTACATTTTATACTACTGTAGAATACAAAATATTTTCTAATATGTTTTTAATAATGGATGTTAAGAAAAGCTAAGTACTAAAGGTGAACAACATTGGACTAAACTCATTTAATATGTAAAAGAATTTTGGCCGAGCAATTTGAGCAATATGCATTTTGTAAATTAGTTTAGTAAGTTGGAGATTACCGTTGTTGGAAGCAGGTGGGCTGCCCCAGCCAGAGGCAGCGTTGAGGGAGCTCTCCCCTCCGCCGCGGAGACGGAGCCTCAGGGGCACGCCCCAACTGTCCTTCTCCTCAGATTTCATGTCCTTGAGAACTTCATTCTCCTTCCTAAGTAGTTCTATCATCTCGTCAAATGTGAGACGACAGTTTTCAGATTTCACCACGGGTGTCTTAGAGGCTGACTTCTCTATATCAGCATCCAATATCTTATTGTCATGACTTGTTTTAACAGACTTCTTGTCATAAGTTATCATTCGAGTTTTGCATATATCATGAGCAGACTTTTCGTTTAGTAGTTGCGTCTTATCCGTGCAAGGCTCATCTCGCATAATACAAACTGAGGATTTAAAAGCGTAATCAGACTTGTTCATATACTCTGGCGCTCCAAACGCCATCTTATAGTTTAAGTTAAAGCTACTGAAATACGGGTCACTGTATGAGATACCCTGGACTGTTATGGCGTTAATCATTAAAGGAATGCAGTAGTGAGGCGTATCGCCAATCATTTGGTTTTGTTGGATATTAACAACAAACTCTACATTATAAATATTATTATTATCTACCATTTTTACACTAACTCGCTGACTTTCATTCTTCTCTTCAACTCGCTTAAAAGCACCAAATTTATTTGTGTTCACCACCGACATTGAGGTGGAGTAATTACATTGCATTGGTTCGGTAACAGTATTAATATGAGAGTAACAATTATACTTAATTAGATATGGAACACATAATATTACAGAAACATTAGACATCAGACAATTATTTATAAATAGAATAATTTCCTACAATATCCACCTAGCACTATACTTATTTTCACAGATTGCATTGTTTCAATTAAAGACTAAGTAACAATGGTTCGTAGTGATGCAGTCAATAAAGCAGGTAGCAGTGTTTAGTGCCTCTGTGGCAGAGGGCAGGGTGAGATCACCGCTGGAAGCTGCTGCGGACTCGCCTCTAGCCCCAAGTGGCCCAGCCCTACAAACAATATCATTGTATCACCACAAGGGAATCATTTCCCTCTTAAAAAAGATAACAATGTAAAAAACACTATACACTACAAACAAACCTATAAAAGTAGATAAAATTGGAACTCCTAATTAAATTACAGAATAACTACTAAAGATTATTGTTTAGCACCTTTAATAAGGAAAATTAAGGGTGGTATCCAGTTGGAAATAAATACGTTTGATATTTTATCCCAAGCACCAAAGTATTTGAAATAGGAACATATGTACCTTATAGGACGGACGTGAGGCTGAGCTGTATATCACAGATAATGCGGGCTCGGCAGATCCTTGGGAGCAGCTTTGCAGTTCGCTCGTAACGTTTCACTTTATCTGTGGAAAAAAAATTAATGTCAAACCAATTCCACAAATCTAGCATAATACAAAGCGCCTATCGACCGACCAATCCATAATAATTATATGAAACGATTGCCGCTGGCAACAACGATCGATGAAATAAGCATTACGGGCGGACTTTGAGGTTACCCAAGGACTACGACGTATATCGACAATACGAAGATATCAGACCTACCCGGGACTTGTAATTATAAAATCAACATTATTTTGCGTCGTTAATGAACGCGATAACGTTCATTATAATACACGATCAAAATGGAAGAACTTCACGACACCTTTTAGTACAATACCACACAATAATGTACTTACGTACAGCCACACTCGCACACTGTTCTGCACACTTCGCATCACAAAAATATCAATCATTCGATTACATATTTAACGAAAACCATGGAATTATTCTTTTCGTAGCAGATATCATGTAGATACATTAGTATTTGTGTATTTCGGCCTTGAGACTCGATGTTGAATATCTACAGATTCGTATACAACTATACATCTATCTATGCTATGTAATGTATATTTATCTACAGTACCTATCTATACCTAGAGTGAAAGTTAGCACGACCTATTATCACACTATACAAGTCAATATTTTGCGAAAAAACATTCACAAACATGAATTAGCATGTAAGAAAGCTAATAGATACCGAACATTGCAAAGTAATCAGAAATTTACTAAAGAAATACAAAAATTTCTTACGTGACACGAACGAGCACAACGGTGTTATATTACTAGATAGAATGAGATAGAAAATTAAATGCGATACTGACGGTCCGTTTGTTGAAAGGAGACAAAAGATATGCCTGAGAAAGCGATGCCATAAATGCTAAAGTCGTTCGACGACATTTTAACCACAATAGCTAGGAAACTAATATTCTACAAAACCTACCTTCGTTTTGTATAGTTGTTGGCACAAAAACTATGTAGATTTATACAAAATCACAATCCCAAACCCCCGAGAATACGGCTTCGACGGCTGGATGGAATGATTTCGTCGTCGGGGTTCGCACGAAGTGTTGCGAAATGTCACCAATTCAAGATGGCCGTTAGTTTCTACGAGAATACGTTCCGGTTTAGACTCTTCGTCATAGTCGGGTTATAGCAATTTGCTACATATACATAGCTACTAAAGCATAGAACTAACTATGTGTAGGTACATAAATACCGTACGCTACTACTTCAGTACATATAATATACATACGCTCGTTTATTATGTTAGGAATTTAAGCATGTAGTGATTGCTACAAAAACAGACTTGATGAGTAGCGAATTTGATCAATAAGATTGTTTCATATTCCTTAATAATTCTGTGCATGGAATGAAACACATTGTGTTGCGTAGTTTGTAGGTTGTTGTAGGTCTATTAGAGGTACCCTTTACTCTCAACTCAACCATACATCTTACTAAGCACTAATCTTTTCCATGATTTCGCAGTTCATAATATCGTGCAATGATATTTCAAAACTCTAGCTAGGCAATAAACTACGAGTAAGTATTTGTATTCCCTTTATTTCCATTTCATTTCATGGATTACATTTTATATCGTTCCGTTCGAGGCACGAGGCATAAAAGTAAAGTATTAGGTATTTTGTTTACCCTTGAATGGATCTTAGATTAGATCGTAGGTACATTAGTAAAGTAGTTTTAATTATTACAAATAGGAGGACCACTTTATTCCAAAAATAAAGAGGACAAGAGCATCGGGATTTCCTTGTTGTTTGTTTATTGTTTGCAACTTGTAAAGTTGAAATTCTAATCGGGGTAGTACCTATCCACTTACATATATCTATGGCTTCAATCAGAAACCGCCTGAAGTACCTACCTACTCAAATATATACTCTGTGACGATTCTTTCTAGCATATGGAAGAGGTGTGGTTACCGGTACACAGGTGAAAAATTGTGCTGCACAGATAATAAAGCAGACTCTACTCAGTAGAGCACATGTTTCTTGTCTGATTTCAGCAGATAAATGTTATCTCTACCTTTAATGGAAATATTAATACAATTTTACAAATTCCCCGAGCCCAAGTACCTAATCACTACGACTTACATACCTATAAGTATTCCTATAAGATTGTATATGTAGTCATACCTGTTCATCACAGATGCAAAATTCCCTTCCTCGCACTCTTATTGCAGTATTGATTGAGTTAAAAATACTGTGACGACTTGGATACAATGAAACTATGTAGGTACAACAGCGCAACGTACTGAGGGGTTTTATCCTTTCGTTTATATTTACCTCTAAAACTATTAAAATGACTATGATTTACTCACCATAACGTTAGGTACTTGTAGTTATGTGTGCTTTACGACATAAATAGTTCACGTACACTTAAACACAGATAGGTTTATCATCTTATCGTAAGCACTGATCATAATAGGTCGGAAGACGAAATCGTTTCGTGGGCGCAAACACAGTAATATCACTTAGCATTCTCGTTTATTTGGAAAATACATTAAAGACTTTGTAAGAAAGGCTCGGTAGCAGCCTGAGGGTTTATTTGAGGCATTTGATAAAGCACGACATACAATGTTGAGGTTTACGAGCTGTCTGCCTCAGCTTCGAACTGGTTTGATCGATTTACATCGTACGACCTGAATTGGAGCTACGCTTATTTTGATTTTATATTTAGAACATACGATAAATCGTAACAGTTTTTAGCGTAGAGATATGGAATGTTTTACACAACAGTTTTTTGTAGTTAACGAGCATATAAGGTGAAAGGTGCAGGTTCTAATCCATTTCTGTTTAGTTTTGCTAATTTGTCCTGTTTTTGTTCTACAGTCTACACATTTGCTAAGTTGTGGAACAAAAATATATTTGCTGCTAGATACCTATTTGGATAATTTTTATGTGAATGTAGGTATATGAACCTACACCAAAAGGAAAAAACATAGATTTCAACTAAGAGTATTTATCCTATCAATAAATCGTTGAGATCCGCTCAAGACTTTGAGTCGTGCTGTATAAATTGCACAGAAGCTAATAAATAATTTATATACAACCTATACCTAGGTCGCAAGCTCCACACCACGGCAAAGATGTAATGGTGTGCGTGTCTTATGTGGTTGGGTGTAATCGGACATGCGCAAACCCATTTTGCGTCGCAAATATTCAGCTTAGCGACAGAATATTGAAAGTCGAAGTGATTTTATGTATAGCACCTATATGTAACAGGGTGGTTCACCATTGTTCTCATTTCCTACTGAATCTTTACGCAGCAGATTGTGCTGTTAGTAGCTAAATAACTACTGTAGCTATAATTCAAGGAAAATCACTATCTAATACACATAAACGTGACTTAGAAATAGAGTACTCGTACATATCCTACATGTAGGGGTTTATAAAACGTAATTTAGAAAAGATTTTAACGACAATACTTACGTCCTAGAAGCTTTAACAGGGTAGGTACGTCAGGACAGATAACTTTTTTCTATTCTTTGATAAAATTGAATAATGTCTTCTAGTTCGAAATTCGATTAAAAATTCCAAATTTAATTCATAGCTGGACAAAGGAATATTCGCGCCACAGAGCCCAATTTTCAGTTCTACAAATCCAATCCAAATGTTTCCCGCCTCTCGACCAGATCGCCGCGCCACCTAGCATAAGCGTCCCATGATACGTTTTCCTAAACGTGTTTCCTGTAGGTACATATTCTGTAGGTAAGAGCCATAGATAAAAGTACACGCTAAAGAACTTGCTACTAGCAATCATTGTTTCTTAAGTAATGTGACCACTTCAGCTTTTTGACTCCTTATTTAATGTTAAAGATTTTTGTCGGAAGGCCCGATAAATAAACTCAATAAGAAAACAAGAACCCTTGAGGAAAATTTGATAATTCTATTATATTAGTAGCACAATGAGGTCCTTCCTGAAAAATATTTTACAATATTTAAATTTTCATCCCTAAGAAATTTAGGACGCCGATTTATGTAGAATTTTTAAGTGCGATTTTCGTATATACAAATGTGTTTACTTTGTGGTGAAAACCTCCCTTTCATACACGTTTATCACCTTTTTGTCTATGGTTATTTTTATTTTATCGGTACTACACAAAGTACACAACTACATGACTATTGAAACTTTGGTTTTCATCACACGTCTATGACATTGACAATAATGACAATGACAAATTAGACATATTTGGCAGACAGACAGTTGTGTATACTATTTAATTTATTATATAGAATTTAAAAACAAAGAGTTTAGGGTAATCTAAACATAATAATAATAGTGTTATTAGCTGCGGATGAATAAGATTTGAATAATCAATCGTCATAGTTGATCATAAAAACGTGATAATGAAATGATTCTTTTATCAGTACCTGACTAATATAAAGTCAAAGCATTGTAGTTATTTCTAGTTATTTCACTTTATCGTTCGTAGCAGATATGTCGTGTATTAAAACAGAGAAATGCGTCGTGTTTGGAGTGTAAGACGATTAATAAGGATGCCGCAAATCGAAGCGGGCGATCAGTATTCTGTGTGGGTGAGTGACCAACCATATTCAATATAAGAATTCATACAAAAATATATTTTTATTTACCATATGTTACTAGCCATATGTTGGTCATCTTTATGAAGGTCACGTATGAATAATGTCAAGATCATATTACTTCATTGTGGTCAATTACTGTTATATTATTTACAAAACTTTTTTCACTTTTTTTGTCTATTCCACCCAACTTGTTTCAGGTGGGTCTAGTGTACATCTTCAACTTGATAGTTGGAACTGGAGCACTGACCCTTCCTGCAGCGTTTGCCCGTGCAGGATGGGGCCTCAGCACCATATCCCTGGTCTTCCTGGCTTTCATGAGCTTCATGAACGCCACCTATGTGATCGAGACCATGGCATGTGCCAATGCTGTGTTTAAATGGAAGAGGTTGCAGTTTATTAAGAGGAACAGTGTGAGTCTACTATCTAGCTTGTGGCAATGATTTCAGTTGTGTACTTTTGTTCTGTTTGACTGATTGAGATGATACAAAGTGTGGTTTCTAAGTTGAGGTATTATTATCTATTGAATAGTGTAAACCGTATCAAAATCAGTTTTGGTGTTTTAAAGTGATATTCAAAGTGGGAAAGGAAATTTATTTTTTACTAAGAAAATAATTGAAAGAAAAAAATATGATCTAAGCTAAGTAATCATAACTTCTGATTACAGATTGAAGAGCATGAATCTGATGAGGAACCCTCAACATCCCAGAATTCCCATGGGGACCTAGAAGATCCCCTAGTATGCGGAGACTCCATACCGTCAAGATACTACAGTTTAGATAAAAGGGTAGAACTGGGTGAAATGGCTACCTTGTTTTTGAACAAAACTGGTAGAACCATGTTCTACTGTACTCTATGTGTGTACTTGTATGGAGATCTCTCTATTTATTCAGCTGCTGTCGCAAAATCAATTATGGATGTTGTTTGGTTAGTTAACAATGAGTTGAAATTAAATTAATATTTATTTTAAGTAACTGTTTTCTATGTTATGTCTACTGTAGTCTATTGCTAACTATCGACAGCAATCAAGGCCAAAAACTTTACATGACTTCTGATGCCCATCTGCTTTTTGTCTGAGTGACCATTGCTTAATTTGTCGGTCTCTTACAATCTACTACTTGCAAGGCTTTATGTCATTTGTTCTAAGAGAGCATATTTTATGTATGTGTAAGAAGAATGGTCATACGTGTAGAATTATCAAATTCTCCTTCTTCATTTCATATTACATTGTCATGCTACAATTTTCTTGTGCACTCATTGTATAGTGGAGCTAGAGTAGACCAATAAATAGGTAATGAGTCGAAAGCTGGCTTTATAAGAGTACAATACATGTTGCCTTGTAACTTCAAACAGTATAACAATCTGTAGCTTGATTTGTTTTAACTTAGCTTTCAGAGATTATTATTTTTTCATAGCTAGCCTTCGGCATAATGCCAACACCGCATCAATGCTCCCCGCAATGCTCATAGGCCTTAATATGTATATTAGTGATCATTTAACATTCACTTAGACTCCATTTGTAGTTGTTCTAGCTGTAACATAGAACATTAAGTTAGACTCCAATTTACTTATTGTTACATATAAACCTCTATTACTTGTCTGAGATTAAAGTTTGTTCAGGTGTATGTACAACCTTGCACCTGTTACGCTAATGACGTTAAATGAGCAGTAAAATGACGCATTACACCATCTGTTACCTCATAATGATATCCAATACTAGCAAACGCCCGCGACTTTGACCGCATGGAAGTATAGCCTAAAACCTTCCTCGATAAATGGTCTATTCAACACAATAAGAATTTTTCAATTCGAACCAGTAGTTCCTGAGATTAGCGCGTTCAAACAAACAAACTCTTCAGCTTTATGATATTAGTATCTTGTTTACTTTACAGTTCGACAATCCCAGCGAATATGACCAACAACAACAGTCTACCCTGTTTCATCTCGTCCGACTCAGTTTCTGAGTCAGCGTACACTCGCTTCGAGTGCTACCGCATCGCGTTGCTGACCTTCTTCGCGGCTACTGGACCTTTCGTGTTCTTCAACGTGCAGAAAACCAAGTACCTACAGTTCTTCACATCAGGCATGCGGTGGCTTGGTGAGTTTAAATTTTCAAGTCTTATTTAACTTGACATGTTTGTATTGTAAGTAATTCTATGACCAGTAATGTTTCCTATTCTATTACTAAAAAATGAGTGCGTAGATTGTCTGTTATTAAGTTACTGTTACCCATGGACATCATCATTTAACTAAATAGAACAAGGCCCCATCTAAGGTCATCTGTGGACTCTTGGTAATGTAGGATTCTAATGGTGAAAGATTTTTTAAATTGGTCCAATAGTTCCGGAGCCTATTCCAATCAAACAAACAAACAAATCTTTCCTCTTTATAATATTAGATATGGTATAGATAACACCTCCTTAACCAAAGGTTGGGTTAAACAACCAGTGTTCGAGATGAAATATGCACGAAAAAAAAACCAGACGTAAATATCTTTGCACATTAAAGTACGTACGTTTATTGATTCGTAACTTTTATTGTTTCAGCGTTCGCTATAATGATATCAATGGCGATCCATCTCCTCATCGGGCGGGGAGCGCAGGGCAAGCCGCCAGCCTTCGACTTCACCGGCCTCCCCACTCTGTTCGGCGCCTGCGTGTACTCCTTCATGTGCCACCACTCGCTCCCCGGCCTCATCAGCCCGATACGAGGCAAGAGTCGCCTAGGCCTCCATCTCGCTCTCGACTACGGTCTCATCAGCGTATTCTATCTCCTTCTTGCATTCACCGGAGCCTTCGCGTTCGCTAATCTCAACGATCTGTACACGTTGAACTTCGTCCCTACTGACAATGAGAATATATTTCTTGAGATTGTGGAATACTTCCTTGCTCTCTTTCCGGTCTTTACGCTCTCTACAAGTTTTCCTATAATCGCTATTACGTTAAGAAATAATCTACAAAGTTTATTCCTAGATACGACGCAACTAGAATCCTACAACTTTTTGTTAAGAAAACTCATCTTTCCTATATTGACAGTGGTGCCCCCTATATTGTTGACATACTTTCTAGAGGACATAAGTGTATTAATTAAATTCACAGGTTCGTACGCCGGTACTGGCATACAATACTTAATGCCTACGTTCTTAGTGATCTCTGCGCGACGCTATTGCAATAACTTGCTAGGTTTAGGCGTCGTGAACAAATACAAGAGCCCCTTCTCGAATGTTCTATGGGCGATTTTCATACTGCTATGGTCTTTCATGTGTATAATATTAGTGTCTGTGAATATAATAGAGAAAAAGTTGTAGTCAATTAAACAGATTTTATTAACTAGGTGCTTATATGAATGGAAGTGAAAATGATACCTCAAACGTGCGTGGAGTAGATATGTTTTGTGTGAATAATTTACCAAGAAGAGAAATGGCGAAATTATTTGTTCGTCTATATTGGTGGGTCTGGAACCTTAGTCGAATTGACAAATGACAATAATATTGCAATTTAGTTATCATACTTTTCAATAGTTATTGTAAGCTGTACTTACATTATTACTACTTATATTACTTTGACTTATATACATTCCCTTACTCAATGGGACAATATTTCTATAGAGACATGTTCGTACCTCTCTACCACAACTAAACGCTAGCCGCCCTCGTGAATTGCAAACACGACGGTATGATATGGTATTCCCGTTTTCAAATTTTTTTATGAGTTCATCTGATTACCTATGTCTTCCTGTCCCTATGAATTTATTATTAGGTAGTGATAAGTTAGTTATAGAGTAGATATTTTTATGAGTCAACCATGCAGTTGACCGCATTTACAAACCATGCTTTTACTTGTTTTTAACCAGTCAACCGACAGCTACCATATACCTGTTATCGTTTGTAAGATATTTATCGAAAGTTTAAACCAAAATGATAACCAAATTCGCGTTTATATTTATAAAATTTATATCAATTTCAAACTGTTATGTTTCAGAAACCTCAGAAAGTATAATATGGGGTTTATTTTTGAACAAGTTATTTTAATATATTTTACAGCTAAGTCAGTAAGTTGTAATTCGCAGAACAATTTTCCTATGTCTTTTTGGTCTTTCTATGTATATTAAATGCGCGAATCATTTTTGTTTTGTACCAATCAATAGCTGTAGGTGGCCTAGTTATACGTTGAAATGTTTCTATTTAAATGAATTACCGTAATTATAATTTCAGTTATTCCTATTTTATTATATTCGTTATTTATAATTGCCCGTAATTGATTAACTGGTTACCGTTAAATTATTTTGTACTATCTACATCAAAAGTCCTTTGCTAATTTTCTGTGATAGAGCAACCATTTACTTATTGTACATAGATCATAAGTATTATAAAACAGATCGACTGAAGTATGTAATAATTTTTATAGAAAATAATTTTTTACACGTAATAAAGATTATTTTGTGTTTGAAATTGTATTTTGACGTGAATACGTCTTTAAATTTGCGATATATGGGGGGTGATTTTAAAAAAACGGAGGGCTCGAAAATGTGCGATACGGTTTGGTGTTGTAGCACCGAATCTAGAATAGTTATCCAAAATTAAATTATACCGTTGGATAGCCGAAGGATCAAAGAATTTTTTACGATAAACGAGAACAATGACGCATCG
>DWOF01000334.1:0-10920 GCA_018250795.1 Clito sp. Burns02 | reverse complement strand
AATAAAGTTAAAATGATAAAATTAGGAAATGTTTTAATTAGATGGCATCTTGATTTTCGTGAGATACCTATCAGTCAGATTCAGATGATGTCAAGATCAAGATTACCAAGGTCTATCCCGTCTATGGTGCAAATGGAGCTACACGTCGTCAATACAAGAACATATTATATTTATCTCTGTATCTCTGATATTATTATGATTTAATGCACCTATTATTAAACGAGAACATGCCTGCAAAATATTCTTTTATATTAATTTTGTCGTGCAGTTCGTTGCACCCCATACATAGTCAAGCAGGTTCGAGATCATTGCGCTATTTGATAACTCTATGTTTAATGACATCAATACGGCATAAAATCTTTTCTGTTTATTTTGATTTGTTGTCAAATGTCACATCTTTGAATAAATAAAAATTTTGTCAAATAATAATGGATTTATTTTGTCGGGAATTACCGAAAGTGGTGCGAATTAAATATAAATTGCCTTGTAGACTCCTAAATGCTGAGTTTAAATTAGATTAATAACCTAGGTAATGGCCTAATTACAACTCTACTACCTAATATTTTTTCACAGGAACTTCATGCTCATTTAAATGGGTCTTTGAGTCGTTCAACCATGCTAGAGCTAAGAAGACTCCAAGCTGATGCTGGTTTACCGGACAAAACCAATACATTTTTTGATGAATTTCAGATCGGTGCAGGTGACAAGAGGAATTTATCAGAGTAATTTTAATCACTGTTTTTTGTGTGTAAAATTAGATTATGACGTGTTAAAGTTATTATGTTTAAGAGAAATATATTTTGTTCTCAGTTGTTTCCAAGTATTTGATATAGCCCACTCTTTAACAAATACACCTGATGCTTTGAAGCTTGCTACTTTGTTGACTTTACAAGAGTTTCAAGATGATGGCTGCTGTTACATAGAATTAAGAAGTACTCCTCGTGAAACCCCTTACATGACATGCAGACAATATGTGGATACTATTGTCAAAACTATGAGGTAAATCAGTTTATATTTATTTCCTATCATTTAGCTCCTTTTTGTAATTTGATAAAATTAAAAAAATATTGTGTTAATTACAGGGAAAATCCTAGAAACCTTGCAATAATACCTCGTCTCATATTATCAATTAATAGAAGCTCTAGTCCAACTGAAGGGGAAAATACTATAGACTTGGCTTTAGAATACCACAAGACATATCCAGATATCTTAGTGGGCATTGATCTCAGTGGTAATCCAACCTCTGGCAAATTTCAAGATTTTATCCCTGCATTGACAAGAGCGAAACAAGCTGGATTAAAAGTATACATTTTTGGTGTTTATTATTATTATTTTTGTTTGTTCCATGATTTATCAATTGTATTGTTTTTAAATTACTAGGTAACACTACACTGTGGGGAAATATGTAACCCAGTTGAAATATTAGAAATGCTTAAATTTAAGCCTGATAGAATTGGACATGGAGTATGTGTACATCCTGATTTTGGTGGCACCCAAGAAACATGGGATGCTCTGCTCGATTCAAAAACACCAGTTGGTATGTCCACCATTTATAATTAAGTTAGCGTAAGGTTTTATATTGGCAGTACAAATGGAATATTTCACACTTAATATGTAACTTGGCACATATGATAATCAAGATTTTATGTTGTTTTTTCAGAGTTATGTCCTACTAGCAATATAAGGTCTAAGTCTATTCCAGATTATCATTCACATCATTTCAAAGAGTTTTATAAAGCGAAAGTACCTATAATTTTGGGTGTAAGTATTTTAAGTTGTAGTATTTTTACATATTGAGATTATTGGAGAGAAAGATTCCTATTCATTTGCTATATTTTGCAATACAAATTATCAAAATCCGATTAAAATGATAATTGTAAGATTTTTTTTCCTCATATTTCAGACTGATGACAAAGGAGTGTTTGCAACGTCGCTGTCTCAGGAATACAAGATTTGTGCAGAAACTTTCCACTTGGAAAAAACAGATCTTTTACAGCTGGCTTGCAATTCTATTCAATATATATTTGACAAGGATATGTGTGATATTATTAACGATAAACTGAAAGAATTCTCAATTAAATACGATTTACTTTAAAGCTTTTATTTATTCTTTTCTAAGAGTTTAGTTCCCTGCATATTTTTGTAGTTTAGCAAAACCAGGCTTAAGAATGACTGTGTATGAGATACTGATTACTGATAGATTTGAAAATTAAGGATTTTTTTAACTAATTAATAGTTATGTAAAATTATTACATACCTACACCATAAATTAATATAAAAAGTCTGTGCGGAGTAGAATGTAGAAACTTCGTTAATTTATTTATAGTCTTTATTTTGGTATAGTCTATCAGTTAGTAATTATATAAATGTACTCTGTTGTTTCATCATTCATTCATTCGTTCATCGGTTTTGTAACATAACCTAAACATTTCTCCTCATAATTCATAAATCGAAATCGTTTTTTGCGGAATTGATTGATATTTTACTATAGAAAACATGAGTGATCTGTCCGATTTCTCTTCGGCGAAAGCCGGAGATTCCGAACTCCAAGACTTTCTGATGGTGGAAAAGCAAAAAGCTCAATTTCATGCTCAAGTTAGTATATAGGATGGACTTTGGAAATAAACATTATTTATGTTGCAATCTTTATACTTGTTGTAGTTTTTTACAGTCGATTATCTTTAACGTGGCTTTTAAATTCAATTACAGATTCATGAATTCAATGACTTCTGTTGGGAAAAGTGTGTAGACAAACCAGGAGCAAAACTGGATTCAAGAACAGAAACCTGCATCACAAACTGTGTCGAGAGATTCATAGATGTGTCACTTCTCATCACCAACAGATTCGCACAAATGCTTGAAAAAGGGGGAGGCATGAATTAATTAGGCTTAGCTTGTAAAGGACAAAATTGTATTTGAGAGTTACAATATGGTTTAAACTTCTACAGAGTATTTTTTATTGAGCGATTGTGAAACAGAAAAAATAAAATATATTGTCTGGTCTGTTAAGACTTGCTAAATTGCACTGTATAACTTAAAATTTCTTTCACATATAAATGACCTGTTTGTTTTACTTAAATCTACACTTACACAAACATTGAAAGTTCAAACTTTACGGTTTTTGTTTAAGACAATTCTGTTTTTGTTGCTGTTATATGTCGAAGAAAACTGGACAAGTAGATTGGGACTGTAATCTCAACTGTGACTTAATATAGAGTATACACACTCAATTATTAGATTACACACTAGTTTACCATTTCAGAATAGTCATAATATGGCCAAAAGTAACAACCATAATCAAGCTGCAATATTGTTCTTTGCATATTTTTAATGTTTCTGAAACCAAATGGTTTATTATGTTAGAGTAGCATAGAGATATGTATATTGGTTTGTTTCAGTACATGTACAGCATTTATTGTAAGTGTTTATGGTGTTCAGAGTGAATAAAGTTATGTGGTTCAAAGTGTTTTAGTTGTTTGTTAAAATAAATAGGTTGACACGTAATAAAAGATGTGCATTACAGTTACAAACACATTTATTTGACTTAAATTTAGTTTACTTGACACAGTTATTATTTTTATTATAAATTAAATATCAGAACACTTATTCAGTTAAAATGTGGGCAATACTTATTTGCTGATAGTTATTTAAGTCTATGTCACATTTATGTTGTTAGATTTTTTGTCAGGCTAATACCTAATTTCCATTTTTGAATTTAAATCTTGATTGGAGCAATTGGTTACATTGTTTAAAAACAGATTACAGATAATATATGCCCACAATTTTTTTATTGTTATTATAATTTATCTTCCTACTCGCCCCAACTTTGTGTCAGTTCTTGGGTCAGCAGTAACAGCTTGCACAGATACTAAAGCTTCATTGATCTTAGTTTGCAAGTCTCGTAAGTCTTGAACGAATAACAGTTTGAGAACATCAGAAGGTTGCTGGACGACACTTATGTCAGATTGGGGGCAGTCAACGTGGGGACCAGTCTTCAGAACCTTTGAGACAGCAGACAGTCTTAACTTTGGATCTGGATGTGGGCCAACTCCTGTTAGTGTGCACACACGCTCCACTCCTGCTTTGAACGCTGGACTATCAACTGTAACAAAAGTAGTTCATTAATATCAATAAAATATTTTACTTGTCTCAATTGCGAATTTAGGTGCAGACCTATGCTCAAACATTAATGACAGTGCCTGAATACTACAAATTTTTCCAAAGATAGATAAAGGAACCATCATCACAAGAGAAATCTTTTAAACACTAACTATACTTACAGTCAAGATTGTCCAAAGGATTTGAAGAGACAACATTGGGCGCTGCTTGCTTTTTCTCCTCCACTTTAGCTTTATTATACTTTGAAGCTAGAATAAAGACAATCATATTAAAACAAATAATAAAGGAGGAAAGTAAAAATTCTTAATTTTTTTTTAATACACACCATTGTCTGCATACTCTAATCTAACAGCATAGGATAGCAACCAGTTCAACTGTTCATTTAAAGTGCCATCTGTCACAGGACTAACTAGGTCTTTTTGATAATCATCATACGCCACTACCCACTTATCACTGTCAATGTTCCTTAAACCTTCTCTTTCCTCGATTTTATAATGCCTTATTTTCTGATCTTCCAACCATAGAACTACGCTCCTATACTCCTTTTCATCTGCAAAAGAAAGAATTATTGATTTGTCTAAGTGCTTTATATATTTCGTTTTTTACTCGAAATAAGTTACGAAGCTGTCAGTCAATACTGCCGGTTCTAACCTCACACCCAAACACCATTGATTTATGTCTACACATACAGTGCTTAGGTTTAATAGAATTACTAAACCTTTACAACTTGAAAACGTAGGCCTATTGATGGACAAAATCATTTAATATAGGTAATTATTGGGTATTTATCTAGCTTACCTTCGCAATTGAAAGCGTCTGGATTGGGGTGTCCTAAGGCACTCAACTTCAACTTAAACATTATACGTGTTTCTTATTTACAACTATTAGTAGTTATTTTCCGGCTATTTAGTGGTTTAACTTGAAATAACCTACAATAAGACAGATAAAAATGAGATTCTCTTTATATTGAAATCTATACTTCAATAACCAATTTTATCAATTCAATGAAATTGAATGACGTATTGCAGTGTTATGTATAGAATGTATAGATAGATTGACATTTGACACGGCCGGCTTGAACTTGACGTGACGTTTCGGATACATACATTAGTTAAACCTACAGAATATATAAGCAACTAGTGGACCCGGCAAACTTCGTACTGCCCCAGAAATTATTTAGTCGTCTTTTAAACCTTCCCAGTACTTACACAATCAGGTAAAACAATACAAAAATTAGCAAAATCGGATCAGCCGTAGTCAATTTAGTAATAGCATCCCTCGGGAACATAATTGTAATGCATTTATGCACTTTGGGAACTAAAATTAACAAAATAAATACTATAAATTATTCAACTCTGTGGTATTGAAGTATCCTGTGACTGACACTAATAAGACAATCACATCACAAGTCAACGTCAGCATTCTCCCACTTCCAGACGTCAAATAATGTGCATTGACCATTGACAGATCGACAGATGTTGATTTGATTGTCGGTCAATTCGTTGTTGATTTGATAAGATTATCACATTGTCAAAACTTTAAGATTAATAGATTTACGATAGAGGTCCTCCCTGAAATCTCGTTCGGCTAAGTTTGCTCTTTTTATTCACGTAAATACACCTAAATAAATAAAAAGCAATGTCGACGTGGATAAAAGAAAATTGTGTTTCATTCTTTCAACTATTTTGTATAAAAGTTGTAAAAACTGGTCGAATACCGCAACATATAGCATTTATAATGGATGGGAATCGTCGATTTGCAAAGAAACACAAGCATAGTGACTCTGTTGTGGGACATCATAAAGGTTTTGACAAACTTTCAGAGACTTTGAAAGTATGTTTGTTTAACTTAGCCTATTACTAAATAATAGTAACACCACCTGTCTATAATAATACGCTTAATTTGTTGTTTCAGTGGTGCCTTGACCTTGGAGTGCCAGAAGTAACAGTGTATGCTTTTAGTATTGAAAATTTTAAAAGAAGCGAAGATGAAGTAAACGGTCTTATGGACTTGGCACGAGACAAATTCAAACGTCTCTTAAGTGAAATGTATGTATCATCTTTGTAAATATGCTCATTTTTGGAACGAAAAATGAGTTGAAGACACTTATTATAATACTATTATACTTAAGAGTGAATTTATTAATAACAAATATCACTGTTTTTATATAAACTTTCAGAGATGCAATAAATGAATGGGGCGTGAGATTACACGTGGCCGGCCGCTTATCTCTCCTCCCAGAAGATATCCAATCTCTTATGTCTAAAGTGATGATTGAGACAAGGCATAATAACAAATTACACCTTAATATTGCTTATGCTTATACAGGTAATATATTGTTCAAATATCTTTGGGATAATGTGTGCCATATCGTCCAGTAACTCTAGTTTAGTATAGTAGTTACCATGCAGTACCCTTAGTATGAGTTTCATCGAATGTCAAATACGTTTATCATCACTCGAAATCAGTACTGCCAATGTTGGCAGTACTGATGAATGAGGAACTCGCAATGTCTCTATGTAGAGACATTATGAGTTCCTCATACATTTACACAAAATGTCTCTATATTGGCAGTACCGACTTCGAGTGATGATTAACTTATATGACATTCGATGAAACTAAAAGTACTAAGGGTACGGCTTGCAATAGTCTATGTAACCGATTTTGTTTTGTAGGCAGGGATGAAATTAGCCGAGCAGCGTCCTGTTTATTAGATGGTGTTGTGAATAATGAACTGCCAGCCGATGCAATTGATGAGGACATGATATCACAGACCTTAGACATCGGGGAGCCAGAACTATTGATCAGAACATCTGGTGAAGTTAGACTCTCAGACTTCATGTTGTGGCAGGTAAACAAATGCTAACCAATTTGTATCAGACTATAAATTACACTGCTCTTTAAATGTTAGTTTGTTTGTTAATATGTAATCTACACCGACTTAATTCTCACCCTAATTTTACAGGTATCACAAACAGTATTATACTTTAGTGATGTGTTATGGCCGGAATTTACTATATGGAACCTTTTGCGTGCGATTATACATTTTCAAAGACATGCACCACCGATGCAAGCTGTGAGGGAAAATACTGAAATTCAGCAGGATTTCTTGGATAAACTGGAAACTAGAAGATGGAAAGAATTGGAGAGAATAGTTGGATGCTAAATAGTTTATAATGTACAGCTGTATTTCTCTATACATAGTGTACAGAGTAGTGTATCATTTAGCAAATAGAACTCCTACACAGTTGTACAAACTTTACTCCACTTTATCTCGAACAAAAGTAGGTATGTACGTCAAAAGTTATTAAATAAAAATACATTAAAATATGTAGGAAATAAAAGTATTTGTGTAATAAGTTGAATTATCATTTTGACAAGGTCGAATGAGTTTATTTCATAGTATCAGAGCAGGTAGTATATGCAAATGACATTTTTGTTCTATTAATAGGTTTTTAAAAAGAATAAAAAGTGAAAGGCAATAGTTAGACTAAAATAAAATTTATTACATAATTTATTGGTATGTCAATATTGCTTAAAAGTTACAATTTAAAATTAAAGTAGTTGTCTACATAAATTATTTCCCTTTGATTGTGTATTTGGAGTAAGTTTTAGTGGGATCATAAGGTTCCCATCTCGAAGCAGGAAATATGTGCTTGTTTCTCTCATACCAGGACCTGTAAATAAGAATTATATATTGTAAATATATAATATAGCCTATAAATAGACATCGATTAAATAAATATTGATTTAAACATGACTTTGTTTTGATTTGTATTCCTGCATAACAATATTTTTCAAAGTGCAGATTGATTTAAAGTTCCATAACCCATACTAATGATTATGAGTTTATGACATATGTTTACCTCAATAGAACTTTTCCAGCATGTGAGTCCTGTTTCTCTTGTGTTGCATCACTGACCATTCTTATGTCGTCTGATGCATCAAATTGAAACAATGGTCCACTCTTACCTCTAGCCTAAAACATTAATAAAATAGAATTATATCGTGGTGCTGACTTTTTGCCATCAGGTTAACTGTTTAGTATAATAAAGATACATACCTTGGTAACAATAAAATCATAAAAAGTGTAGTGATGTGGTAGTATCAAGTCTTCCTTCACGTACATAAGCTGATCAGCTGATACTGTCTTGAGTTCACTGAACTCTGGCCTCAGGGTGTCCAGACATCTTTGTAGGAACTGGTAGATTGAGTTACCTGTACCAAACATACTGAAAATCTAATTAAAATTGTCCATTACCTAATACTGAGGTTCATCTTTTACAATTCAAATATCTTTCAGAATATTTACATAGGATTTTCACAGTAAAGTTAGAAAGAATCACAATTGTTTAATTCAGACCTTTTTTCAATGTGACAATTCGCCTGTGACCTGACCCATCCCAGTAGCTGAAGGTGACAGTTATGGGTTCATCTTTGAGACTGGCCTGAGTCATGACCCATTCCAATCGGAGTTCCTCTCGTAGTTTCAGGTCAGCTTCTTCCCTCTCCCTGTCTGGTAGGAATGAAGTATCAACGTCGGGATTCTTCTTTATTTTTTTACATACCTGAAAAATTTTAATGGCTGACATTATTATGGGATTTATAAGTATGAGATAAACATACATATGTTTAGTGAATTGTATTTTAGAGATATTTTTACATAATTTTGTGATTAATTAACAATAGAATCGACTGAAATATGACCACGACCACTCTGACAAGACTGTGTGAATAAAAATAACAACAGAATGGCTTTGAATTCAAAAGCAGTTTATGTTTATAATTTTCTATTCAACAACTTACAACTTCATCTTGTTCTCTCCAAGTTTTCTCTGGTTTCTCCTCCACTTCCTCCTCATCTTCTTCATCCTCATTCAAATCAAATGATAAAGCTTGGATCTGAAATTAGATTCCTATTACAAGCACCATATAAAGATATAAAATTTTATGCTTAATAGTTACTTAAACTTCAATAACAATCTATGTACCTGCCGTTTTTGTTTATTTTTCTGAGCTTGTTTGGCTTCAATCTCCTTCTGTCGTTCCTTCTCTTTCTCCGCTTTTTTTTGAGCCAATTTTTTCTCCCTTTCTCGGACAATATGTTCCTGTTTAGCTTTCATCTCATCCAAAGTAACGAGCCCAATGGTGGAACTCTTGAGTTGTTGTTCCACAGCATCGTAGTGTGTTGCGAATTTGTTCTCTATGTTGTCGATCTTAAGATCTTCTTCTATTTTCTTCTTTCTAAGCTCTATTTCTTGTTGGGCTTTCTCTCGTTTTTTCATAAGCTGCATTGCTCGCCCTGCCTCTGAAGCTGCCCCTTTGTAGTGAGCCATTGTTCTTGTTTTTGATTGATATAAAATATGAAGAGAATCTTTTAAAAAGAGCAATAACAAGATGTGTATGTAATAAATAAAACTTAATGAAAATAACTGACTGATTGCCCTTTCGTTTTGATAAAAGAAGAGTTGTTATTTTAACGTTTTATAAAAAAAGAGATTCAGTGGTCATTAGAATAAGTAAAACCCAATAAGTTTACTGATATAGTTATCGAATAATTCATAAAACCCTTATTTCCTTTTTTTCTTGACTAAAATCGTAATATCGTAAACACACACTGATTGCCACTATGACAAGCGCGACAGTCAAATCAAATCACACACACACAGATGCCATAAAATCCATAATGATAGTCGACATATGTATTTCTAATAAAGTTCGGCTTTGGCATAAATTGAGCCACAGCATTCAGTAATGATTTTCCTTGTTTTTTGTTTAGATTACACTATTAAACACTTTTATTTTAAGTACTCCTCCATGCGCTAAAACTATTAATAAATTATCACAGCTCTAAGTATTACTATATTCCTAGATCTTTGTTCGTAGTTATTCTATGGGCTTAAATCTAATCTGCTCTTCACATTAGTCTTTGGTTTTCAGATTCAGTCTTTATCTTGTCACTGTGGTTTTGATTTATGTTTTGTTAATTTTTATCTGTCAGATGCTGTCATATCTTTCTGTATCTTTCACCCAATGTGCGCGGTTGCCGGGTGCTGATAACTTTTCTTGCCGTTATTTTAAGTTTGGTTGGAAATTGCTGTTGTAGTGATCAACAATCATGGATGAAACAATTTTTATGCCGTCGCCTAACTGGTTCCAAGTATCCGGTATGGCTGTAAGTCCAGACGGTTGGCTCTTTTATGGCGGACCGTCGAAAAGTCTTTGTGTTTTAGAGCCTCTGCCTGCAGATTACGACGGTGTGATTTCTCCACACAACGGCTATCGGGCACATACATTTGTAAAGTCTCACAAGGAAAAGTAAGAGCAAATGCACATAACATATTGATTTCATATTAAAATTTTATATTTCCATCTGTACGATTCTTAGGTTTTCATTGTTCCTTACTGGAGCGGTTGACTTTGAATTACTTAATTTTTTCCTTTGTTTCCTTTTTTGACTTTGAATTTTTTCCTTTTTACTAGAATCGTTACTGTAGCTGTTTCTCCAGGATGGCCAGAAATAAAGTCTGTTATAACAGGATCTGCAGATGGAACGGTCAAGGTGTGGTCTATAGAAAGAGACGAAAAGGATGATAGAAAATTGAATATTAAATCCAAATATACTAATTCTCAACATTCTACTGACCAAGAGGTATGTATTACTAGCGGACCCGGCAAACTTCGTACTGCCCAAAAATTTATTTACTCGCCTTATAAACTTTCTCTGGACTTACACAAATAATTTAAAACCAAAATTAATATCCCCTCATAGGACACCTTTTATCTAAAAAATATGTTCCC
>DWOF01000333.1:0-10920 GCA_018250795.1 Clito sp. Burns02 | reverse complement strand
AAGGAAAACACTTTGTAGTGCAATCGCTTTCAGTGACTTCAAAATTCGTTTTAAAGCAGCAAGGCTTAACTTTAATTTACTTTTGCCATTTTACTCCAAATTTTCTCTTTCCAAGAGTTTTTCAGCTGTTTCACCAAAAATTTTGTTGCTTTTCTTCTATAGAAGCGATAGATCGCTTCTATAGACGATTATTATCGATAGAAGCGCTAGATCGCTTCTATCGATAATAATCGTTATTGGAGTACAGTAGCGTTAGTGTTCATTATACAGATTGCCTAGGGTTTCTGTCTAAAATCCTTTGTTTTTAAGTAGTTTAAAAGAACTGAGTAGGTAGGTATCTTAGTATCTACCTATCTGAGTTTTGTCAGTATTTGTAATGATTGCTTGAATTATTTCTTATCGCGGTGACTTGATGGGAATGTATGCTCACTGCTCGCCCTATTGCTCGTTGCAAACGCTACGTGTGTAGAATGTTAACTACCCATTACCTACAGGATGCCGCATTCATACATACATAAATACTGAATGCAAAATAAAATTATTGTTTGATTTTTTTGTTCGACTTCATTTACGTTTCAAATCTTCAGACGATCAAGAGTCTACGTAAATTTTATCTCTTTACAATTTTAAATGTTCTAAGTAATTTTTTTGTTTCTTGTAGGTACCTACATAAACCGCCAAAAATGGTTACTTAATCTGTTAAAAACATGTACCTATACCTATTACAATTACTTAGCCAGATCAGTTTAAGGACAACGGTATTATTATTGAATTCCTTACCTCATTTCCCCTGTTGGAATTCGTTCACTATTCATTAATTGACCTAAATTGTCTAACAATAACGGCTGCCGGACTTTGTCGTGCATCCAACAACTTACGTCGACAAACGATCTAAATTGAGCTGGGGAGCGGACTTCGTTTTAAATTTATCTTGTTAGGTATACCTACATACTTACTTACTACCTCATGTAGATTTTAGTTATACCTACTTTAGGTTATTTCATAACATCAAAGTAGTTAAACTATTTAATAGAGTTCTCGTAGTTACCACCAAGTCAGGTAGTTAGGTACGAAATAATTTTCAAGTGCTAACTAAATTGCAATAGTTTCTCAAAGTAGGTAGATAATTCATCTTCTCACGTGTGTGATACACTAATGAGATATTCCGCATTATGTCATAAGATTAAAAGATAAACAGACCTTGATACTCTGAAGACTATTTTTCCTTTCGACTTCCTTTTATATTTTACGGCGTGTCGCCTTCGAGCCACAGCGGCGGCGCCCGCGAGCAGCGCGCCTTTCGCGTCACTATCGCTGGTCTCATCGCTAGAGTCGCTCTCGACCTGCAGGTTGACGACCTTTGCCGGGCTTCGCGAGCCCGCGGCCCCTCGGCTCGCGCCCCAGGCCAGCATGGAGCTCCTGAGAGACCTGAACGCCTCCGTTGTACAGGGCCTCTTGCTGCGACGCCACCATGCAACAACATATCGGCGCACCGATGCACCTACGGATTCCGCGGTAGACACGAACCACGTGAACTGTTCAAGTATTCACAAATTCCTTTAGCGCGGCGTTGAATAACTATCAAATGACGTCATCACTATACCGTCACACTCCTATAAATTATTGTCGCTTCGACTCCGTACAAGTCACAGAAAGCACGTGGCCGGTTTTATAATTCCAAGTGAGACGTAATGGTGCGCGCGCACTCTCTCGTCATGATTATTATCTGAGAGCAAACATTGTGATATCTTGCGCACACATTACCGGCATACCGAATGCAGCTATGAAACTATGATATTAACTAACGTTTATCGTTCAGAAATTAGCTAATAATTTGCTTTCATTAAACGATCTAAGAAGTTTAAGGTTATAGATTTTGAAGCTCTATATCACCTGTCATACTTGTAAGATATTTCATAAGGTGAAGAAGAAAAGCTTTCCAGCATACAATAACTCACTCTAATAATAACGTTATGTTTTGAGATATTAAATCGAGAATGAGATATTTCGGTCATGTAGTAGTGTCACCACACGCAGACTTGACATTGGTCGAGCCGGCGCGGTTTGACCTTCAAAATGGAATGTTCAAATTATCTGCGCCGGAGCAGGTGAATTAATGTAGGTACCTAAATGTTTAAAAAAAGAATCATAACAATTCAGATATAGAGCATTAAACTATTAAGGATTAAGGTACGTAGGTGCCTCAGCAATTTGATGTCCGATGAGTAACTTTTAAAATGTTCAATTACGATTTAAATCTTAGTCGTACCTACACGTTTGCGTTATGTAAGCCTTAAAAACACATTGTATTAGTTTAACTATTATCACTTCACTTCACAATAGACGCGTTTGTCACCGTAAGTTACGAGTGTATAGAACGTAGTGTGCTTAGTACGTGTTCGGTTCAGGAACTATACGCGTTGACTAAACTAAAGCACGGGTCGCGACGCGCGCGATGCGCCGGCGCCGCCTGCCGGGTCGTCTCGCGTCCCCGTGGCATTCACGCCGAAATAGAAATGCTTCCAATATAATGTACGGAGTTGTCATTTGACGAAAGAAGTGCTTAACATGTGTCGTACATTATAGGCTTATTAACCCAGTCGCTCAAACATTTACGCTTAAGTACCTATAAGGTTAGAAGGCTAAGTATCGTTAAATGTTTTACCGATACTATTTTGTAACTAGAAACGTTTAACTTTATTTTTTATTTTACATTTTTTGAAATACCGCCAAATGCATTAAATTAATAACTAAACAGATTATTCAAAAGGTGATTATTTAAAATTTTCCTATTTAGAGAAAATTTTTTCAGCTTAAATCTTAACCCTTATTCGCCGTAGTCGGGTAAAATGTACTACCGTAACTGACGCTAGGTTAGATAGTAACAAAAGTAAAGTAGTACTCCATATAAAAAGGCAACTGTATAAAATCAGCATTTTATACATCCTCGACCCGCGATGGACACTTGACCGTTCGCCTCGAAACGAAGTGTCTTGTTGCTCCAAATTGCCCCTTGGTCCCCTCAGTGAACCCATTGGATACTAGAGTTACACCACTTCTTTACACAAAACAAAATATATTTAGAAACTGTATCAAACTTATCCATGTATTATTTGGTAGCTTTCATTGAACCTCTAAACAATACCTAGTGAAATACGAACTAGTTGACACTACAACTCATTAAGTGGGTACCTACTTACGTTTTAATTAGATATCCTCAGGAAATGAACAAGTCAAATAGAAAGTTCTAAGTTGAAGCTCCAAGTCGTTACCGATTCCTGGAGTTCCGTATTTAATAAAATCGTTAAAATACTACTCATTTTAGTTATATTTCCAATAACGTAGTAGAGAACTGCAGCACTAATTGAACTCTACTCTAATTGAACTGTAAATAGTGAAAAGTAAATGAAATAACAACTCGTTGATAGCGAGTATCGTTATAAAATTGCCAACGAAGGCAAAACTGCGTTTATTTAGGAGCTTGAAGATTTTTTTACTTCATCGGTTACGCTATAAAGTATCATTACAACGTCAAGTGCGTCAATGATTGACATGGGCAGCTTCGAAGCCAGGAATAAACATACGTAGAGTAGCGAGAGCACGCGACAGTTGTAATAACGTTGTGGCAAGTAGTGCGGGTTTGCCAATATAATATCTGCCAAGCATAGAATAGCAAACAAATTCAGAAGCCGCATTTGACTCTAAAAGTTGTGTGAAATTTTATTCTGTTTACAACGGTACGAATTATGTTTTCGCAGGAAGACGTGGTATCATATCAAATTCAGACCTGTAGTAACATGGTGATAATAAAAAATCAAGCTTCTTAACAAAATCAAAAGTTTGCAAAGTTTCCAAATGACACAAAACCGACAGCATGTATTGTAAACAGCAACTACGAGATGGCGACATCTCGAGAGCGATTCATTCAATTATGAGTCGTTTTTTGGTGTCACTTATGGTGCGCATCTGCGCTTTCCGTTTCTTAATTCAATGCTGCCAAGTAATAAACTATTCTTATACAACGTACGCGCGTGATCAGCCGCTTTGGGACTACCATCTATTTTTAACACAATAAGAACTCGGAAACATAAACAAGGAAGATTATAACTTAATACTTCGTGTTCCAAAATTTTCAACAAAACAAGAGCTGTGTTATTTAAACCTTTAGACAATATTTCCTTAATTAATACGGAGTGGGCCATCTAGCATTTGGAATTTGAACTACTGCTTATTTTGAAGTTAAAAATGTACAACGGCTTTATCGATTGCCATTTCTAAACTTTATACGTACGTTTAGATACAAGCAGATAGGTACAAGTATCTACTTACTTTTATTGGAATCGATAAACGCCGACAACGACGTTCTATAAAAAACTTTTATTTAGATCTTTAGTGCTATTCCGCGCTTTGTTTTTCTAACAATAGAATCCGGATATTAACTGAACGAGACTATTTTCTCGGTATTTCTATGCCACACACTTTTAAGAGCACTTTCACACCAGAGCGAGCGGAGCACAGTTTCAACGAGGCACAAGTATTCTGGTGCCCTTGTATAGAAATATACTGACCCGTAAGATTATCTACTGTATTATCTTCAATCGGAAAATCCCTTATATTAGCCAAAATTATCTTATCAATCCTTGCTAACACCAAATTTTCAGTCAAGTCACAGGCATATAAGTTTGCTTCACGTTTTCCTTTACCGAAAATGATACATAAATTCATTTCTATTGTAGTATGTAGAATTTAGGTACTCCTACTTCGTAATTGTCAATTACCTTAGTAACCCTTACCTATCGGAGAATGAACCCTAAGCCACCGGTGCAGCCAGACCGAATATCAAACGAACAGTAGACTTTTATACCCACTTGTAGCTAATAAGCTTAACAACAGTACAATCGATACAAAAAGCGTACAATAAACTTTTATACCATTTAAATACAGAATCAGAACCGTTCTGTGTTAAATATAGAGTTTCCATTTCCAAAAACAAATGATTTATTCTGCGGATTGGTAGCCACAACGCTGATTTTACGTATAAAATAATTGTTAAAGCTTACAGTACTACAGGGTTATTTAAAGACTGGGTTTTAGGTACGTGTTGTTTAATTGGGAGAGAATTCTAACAAACAATTATTATTTTTACATCTGATGTCTCTAAATAAATAGCCAATACGAGTATATATATCTAAATATTTTTTATTATCGCTTTATAAAAGATTCTTCGCCTTCCTCTTAATATCGTACGAGTATCTACCGACATTTTATTCTCTTTATAAAAGGATTAAATTAGTTTAAATATAAAACTAGCTTAAAACACTTATATGTTGTAAGATGTTGCGGTAGATTCTGGTGGAAATTTATAAACATCATTAATTTCCCTCGAATCGTCTCCTTAACACGATACTCTCATTAGTAACTGTTCCAGAGCCCATTTTAATTAACTCAATTAATTTCTTTATGCCATTAAAGATTTATAAAAGGAATTATGCTTTCATAACTTGAACGGTATAGTACAAAATGGAAATTCAATTTATATCTTACGACGGTAACCTAATCGATTTGAATAATTTTCCAAAATACAAAAAAAAAACAGATTTTTGCCGTAGAAGCTGTATAGATTTAAAATAAAGAAAGCTTAAAGGTACCTTACTGGTGAACAAAAATTTGTAAATATTCATTTCACTTTAAATTCCGAATTTAGTTATTTTAGTTCTGAAGCGTTGAACCGTTTGCCCTTTCAGTCAGGGAACTGCTTTAAAATATACAAACTCAAAGTTCAGTTTATTTAAACCCACTTATTCCAAAAAATGTCACGTAAAACTGGAAATCTTATTTTTAGGTCACTAAGAGCCAATTAAGCTAGGAAAAATACATTCTAGTCGAGCGTTAATTTACATACGAATAGGTACAACAAAGTGTTTTAATTTAGGTACGAGTAGCGTAGCCTTACGTGCAGCTACTGTCGTATTTTCTTTGCATTGTTACTCCGCAATTGTTGTACCTTTGTGTGACTTTTTTTACATCGCGGTTTTAATTTGTGTTCTTCCCGCTATATTTTGCCCCTATTTTCCCCTATATTCCCCGTTTTTTATAATGTATGTCGCGATACAATTCCTCCAGCATGGCGGCCAAAGACTTCTATATTCCTTGGTTGTATCTCAATTACTAAAGCTTGGACATATTTTATCAAATGCCTATTTCAATAAACCTATTCATCTTCAGTAAGCAAATCAGAAGTCGTTACGAGTAAGTTAGTCATTTCTGCTTTAATTTAAAACTTAAAGTGCTTACTAAGCAAAACGCTAAATAGCTACGTAACTTGTAAATTACATTTTGCCTGAGTTATCAGGAATTTGGAGCAAGAAGAATTTTCGGCCGATTTCACAACACCATTAAGCAAACCGTTTAAAATATTAGCGTCACGGGCTTTTATTTAAAGTTCATATAATTTTTTCATTCATTGTTCAATCAGCTGTAAACAAATCTTGCGGCGATTATGTCGGTATTAAGCAATTTGGTTGGAAAAATACAATTTCGGACGTATTCATTCAACAAAACCTTTGTAAAAATCATTATAATTTGAGAACGTTTGTAGTTATTATTCCAACATTGCCAGTACTAAAGATTTTTATTATTTAGTCAAGGCTTTGTTACATTTACTTCGTAAGTCAGCGAGTTTTTTCCACTATTTTTCTCGCCTATCCTACTACTGGTTAAACCCGACGCCACTTCTACTTGGTTGATTGTATGCGCACTTCAAAGTAAAATATGTTAATGACCATGATTTGCCAAGTCAAAAATAAAATTGGAGTGATGCGAGAAGAAAAAAGAATTCCCTTAAGCTACATTAAGTTATGCATTAACATTGAAGATTCCATTCCGCGCCCCAACAAAGTTTTCCTGCTTATGTTTTTATTTTGCTTATTCTACGAAATAAGTTTACAACTGAATGCATAATAAACGAGCATTGCATCAATATACAGAGCAATTTAATGACAAAATCAAAATGTTAATTAACCTTTTAGAACCTGCCGACTCTGGGTGTACGGTGAACGATGGTGAAAATTATGCCTTTATAAAAACAAGCTTAAGCCGTTTTCTTTTCAGCGAACCCTTTCCTTTGAATAGATATCAAATAAAAGGAGTATAAAATTGTGAAGGTGCACAAATAATAAGTAAACCGCCATCTTGGTCCTACCGCCATGTAAACTAAACGATTATGCAACATTTCGATTAAATCGGTTGTAAAATGGTTTGCAAAACCTAACGAAATAAAGTAACAGTACGCAGCGCAAATATTTACCGCGAAAAATATCACAGTGGAAAAAAAAACGATCCACAAAGGATTTTGTATCAAAACATGTGATATCATATGGTACTGGCTAAATCGAGCGATGACAGTTTTTCGTGGAACACGAAACTGTGGAGGTAAAAATATGTTTTCACATTTTTTTAATTAGTCGACTCTACGAGTACAGAAATTGTTGATGTATTACTCTATTGCAAATTCTCCATGGTACTATTTGTACTAAACAAAATGTTTTAAAAGATACCTACTGTTGGTTTTATTTTCATCACTTTTCTAGAGCTTTATAATACCTACCTATCACTAGCTTATGCACATCGACTTCGTTCGCGTACCTACTTTAGTTCTACTTGACCGATTGAGATAAAATAAATGGGATTTCTTAAGTTAAACAATTAACTATATCGAATAGTGAAAACGGCATCCAAATTCATTCAGCCGTTTCAACGTTCACTCCGAACAAACACGCAAACTTTTGACATTTAACAGTTTTATAACATGAATGGATTTACAACATGAAACAAGTAGTAGGTAGTATAGGTAGTAATGCCCGTTATATGCCCAGATGTTCAAAGTTCAAAGAGCGTGGAGGCGTTTTGGAGGCATATGTCGTCACGTTCAGAAAGCTACCAACTTTTTCTCTCTCCTGCAATAATTCCTTGCTTACTTTCGCAACTTACATTAGTTTTGCAGTCCACGCCAAGTTCTTTAATGCTGGCGCAACATTTTATGACGCTATTACTTTGCTGTAGCTTTCACAGAAGTGCCTGCTACAAGTATATAAATCTAACATAACTCATCTTTTTCCCACCTCATCTGATAAAATATTTATTTCTTTATTTACCTTACTAAACAAAATGTTTATTAAGTAGGTACCTGTACAGGTACTAAATAAGAATATGGATAGGTACCTGGTTAATCGTTACCTGGAAAATCCCAGAATCAACAGAGAATATAAAGAAAAAAAGGAAAAAGTTTACAAATAGCAAAGAAAAGAATATTTCCTTGTCGCTATAATCGCGACGGAAATCCGCTAAGTAAGGTTAAGATACTCCCTGTCATTTATGCAAATGAGAAGAGCTTAACTTGAGTTTGAAACTCCTAATAAGTATTTCCTAGTAACTTTCTTGAAAAATTTTGAATGATTAAGAAATATAGGTACTAAGATCGCACATTGGAAAGTTAACACGAATGCTATACAGTACTTTACGTTAAATAGTTACAAGCTATTTAACGTAACGTATAACTTTTAAAAAAGAACAGTAGTGATGTCCCACCTAAGTACGAGTACGTCGGATGTTTTCCAACCGTCAATAAGACCACGATGCACGTCTCGTTTAACTCCTGATTAACCCCCGATACGCGAAAGCGTAGCTAAACGGCCTCACTCACAGACTACGTAACAGACGACTTAATTGTTTGATCGCTTGCTAATGTAATTTACACCAAACGCCCGGCTATGCACGCTTCATGATGAAGTACTTTAATATTAAATTACAAGCGTCTCGCCAGCTAAGGTAAGTTTTCTTTACCTATAGTTTTCGTCATACAACACCGCGGCATAATTTATTTGTACCTTAATAAATAGTAATATATCAAACAAGAATATAAACATCTAAACGTTTCATTTATTGTTATTCGCAGAAAAAAATTGTATAGTATCTTTTGCTACGCAGTAATCAATGAACAATTGAACAACCCTCTGATCTCACGAAGCTTTTATGTCTACCTACAAAGCCGACGGGTAGGTAAAGGCTGAAAATAATAAAGTATTTAATATTGAAACACCCAAATAGATTTCTAACATTATTCATTCAACCATTTCAGGTTACTGGGACTAATTAGAAATGGGTCCTTTGCGTGACCTTTAAAAACATAATAACCCGAAAACCCAAATTGGTTGGCTCTTCTTCACCGCGACAAATCATTCTATGAGACCCCCGGCTTTAGTTTCGCACGTGTTTTTGATAGGACAATAATAAACGACGTGATATTCTTCGAATGTATAACAACTTTTATATTGTTAAGAAAAGGATGGTAAACATGAAGTTCCAATTATAATATAAATTTATAAGTTCGTTAAGTAAGGTAAATAAAATAAAAGAATAAGATAAATAAAATAAAAAGAAAATGTGAAAATAAAAGTTTTATTTACTTCTTAAGCTTTTTTATCTAACACTAACCTGCTTTCATATGTTTCGAGAACGATGGGAACTGGTTGTTCCTCTGCTTGCGGCGGATGTTGAGTTTGCGGCGATGTTTGTGACGATGATAGAGCAAGCGCCTTATATCTCGATTGTTCGGCTGTAGGTAAAACAATGTCTACAGAACGAGATCGGAGTCCAGTTCCCGGCACAGTTAAATATTCACTACCACCATTAATTTCCTCCGCTCTCGAGTTCGGCACTTTCGAAAAGCAAGAGTCCACTGATGCAGCACGATCACGTTTTAATTCCGGTACCGCCAGGTAAATGTCACGAACAAAATTATCTCTGGGCGATGAACATGCGCCCTGTTCAGATGCTTGTACATTTTCGAGTGAACTGCCAGTCGGTTCAACGAAAAAGGCTTCTTGCCGTGATATTGAGCGTCGTCGTTGGGGTAAATTGGGCAGCTCGTCTATTGGCGGCTGGAGCTCGAAAGAAGGCGCCCCGGGCGATGGTGGAGGCGAGTGAGGCGTTGGCAGCAGGAGCGTTCTGGGAGGCGGTGACGGTGCAAGGAGTATCCTCGGCGAATCTGATTCACTTTCGTCTTCTTCGTCCTCGTCTTCCGCTGAAGAGGAGGCAGGAGGGCGTTCGGGTGTCGTTCGCTCCTCGCTGCGGCGCGCCAGCCATGTTTCCATGTGCCGACAATGGACACATGGCGGCGGGGTGCCTTTGCCGGAGCGACGTCTCGACCATAAACGTGGAACCTACGACAGAAAACGGGACTTTAGTGCTCTCTACAGTAGACTCAGGAAGATAAAATTATTTATGAAATCAATAAAATTTAATTATAGTACTCGTAGGTACCTACAATCAACAGACTGGAAGTTTTGAGTGAAAGCAATGTTCTTGGAAATAATTATGTTGAATCAATTTGTGGAGTCGTAAATATTATTCTTAGTTTAATATTGCCAAATACTTATGCCTTATTTCATTAATGGGCAAGGTTAACATACCTGTAACTATAGATACCTAATGGGCTCATTAAAATAGAACTTAATAAGGGACGACAATTTTAGTCGATTTATGAAAAAAGGAAAGAGCAAGAAATTCCGCCATGTTCTAGTAGTTACCAATCCAATTTCCGAACGTTGCTTAAATGATTTTTGTTCAGCGAGTCGAAGTCCTATCAGAGTTCGTATAATAACGAATGAAAAACATTCATCAGAGAGGTATTTATTTATCGAATGGCCAGTAACAAAGGTTTATTTTTGTTCCTAAATATTATACCTATTCTATCACTAGCTATGCCCTACTATTTCTTCCTCGTACTGCAACTTCGTATCGTATAAAAAAACAATTTCTCAAAACCAATACTTACAGTGATTAGGATGTTTAAACGAACAAAAAAACTTTGAGGTAAGCTCTTTCTTTACGAGCATATTTAGACATTTACATTCCTATATC
>DWOF01000332.1:0-10922 GCA_018250795.1 Clito sp. Burns02 | reverse complement strand
AGTCTAAGGTCATTTGTACTAGCTGGGTTTCTCTATGGCCACACATAATCAGTATAAACAATATGCAGAGAGTACAAGATAAAAGGAGATGTGGGGTGACTAGGTGACTGATGAATAAATAGTGGAAATTCTATAACCTTACAGATGTGTGTTTAATGTGATTTGCATATTAGAGTAGGTATTCTCCTTAGGAGTACTTTATAGAGATATCTTTGTTTAATATGTAATTACATAGGTAATTAGACACCTGTCTTTTCACAGTATATTGACCATGCTAGAAATCAGTTAACTATAATGAATTTGCTTGAAAATACAACATGGCTTCGTCAAATCTAAACACCAAAACATTCTAATTCACAAACTGCAATGGTTTACTCAGTACAGTAATGTTTAGGCACTATTTAATTGAGTTACCTACTAAATCATGAACCTGCAGATTTCCATGTGTAAAAAGTCAAGTTTGAGCACCCGAGAAAAGATAATGTAATATACTAACTATTGCTTTACATGTGTTGAATAGTATTAAAAGTATGGATTAAAAAATTATCTTCTAGAAGTAACAATTGTTTGAGAGAATCACAATTGCTAATTTCCAGAACTTGTGTTTAGTACATATATCGAACAAAAGCATTGTAAGTACATAATAGCTTTGCCGATGCTAGTTTACTTGAAATTCTTCATTGACCACCCTTGTAAACTTATCCTTAAACATAACTTTCCCCTATAATCATGATCAATAAAGATCTTTAAAAAGAATTTATTGGCATTATAGGTATGGGACTGCATAAACATACTCTTGTTATTTGTATAGGTATGTATTTAGAGTGCAATTTCGTGGTCGTAAGCAAAATGGCAAGTAGATAGCTTTCTGGGAACCATTTTTGTCGTATTCTACGTATTCACTAATGTACATAACTGTAATGACTAATGTAATCGTAAAGAATATCTTAATTTGTCGTGATGTACTGTATTTACGAAGTGGATAGAGTTGTGATGGACGTATATTAAATAAGTTGGCGGATCGTATTGGAGCCTAGCAACAGGATATCGAGCAGGGAGGGGGTAGTGGATAGATAAGGGTAGAGTGAGGTAGGCGAGGCGCCGGGCTGCCGGGTGCGGTGCAAGCGGGGTGGGCGTCAGGGTGCGAGGGTGACAGGGCGAGGGGCGTGTGCAAGCGTCGCGCTAGTCGTATTTCGTCTGGAGTGTTTATCCCGCGTCGGCGGATCAATACCGGTGGCGCAGTGGCGCAGGCTGACCGACGGCGCGGTCGTAGGTACGGCGCGTGCCTAGCCACTCGCTCGAGTCCGTGAGATGCTGTCGAACCAAACGGTCGCCGCGTCGATGTCGCGTTTGGCGTGAGGGTCGCTCTTTGAGCTGCGTTGAATTTTACATTGCGCCAGTGCGCTCTTGGGCCTCCATCCAAGGTGCGCCATTACTACATGATGACTCATATACCCAATTTGGATTCACTTCGGTGAAAGTGATTTTATACGATTAGTCTTTCTGAGGAATCAAATTAAACTCCCTAGCTAGTGGAATTTTTTACACGTTGTTCATATTTTATACGTTTATTGCAGGGGCATCAGTAAAATAGTTCTTTCTCATCGTCAACGATGTCCGTCGACAAGGAGGAACTGGTGCAACGCGCCAAGCTGGCGGAGCAGGCCGAGCGATACGACGACATGGCGGCCGCGATGAAGGAAGTCACCGAAACCGGCGTCGAGCTCAGCAACGAGGAGAGGAACCTACTTTCCGTCGCGTACAAGAACGTCGTCGGAGCTCGACGGTCATCATGGCGGGTTATCTCATCAATCGAACAGAAAACCGAAGGTTCGGAAAGAAAACAACAGATGGCAAAAGAATATAGGGTTAAAGTAGAAAAGGAGCTCAGAGAAATCTGCTACGATGTACTGGTGAGTTCATTGTCGTTTTTTTTATTTTAATTTTGACAGGTTTTTAGAAATAACGATGGCGAACTGAAACATCGCAATTAGATAAAATTACGACTTTCCTTCAGAATTAAGTAGATTAATGTCGGCAGCGGCCTTCCTACGTTAGTGACGTCATCGTATTTGCACGGTGCCAATTCGAGAGGGTGATGCAAGCAATCAGTTGTCGCGGTCATTTCCTTCGTAGCTTAGCATGTGCTGATTAATCATGGGCGTTGCGAAGTTGGTGAGCCATGTGGGCGACAGGGTGCGGCAGAGCGCAGGCGGGCGGCGGCGCGGCTGACGTACTGCGCCGCTTCGATGCGCGCGCCGCCTCGTGCGCCCCGAGCGCCCGAGCGCCCCAGCGCCCTGCGAGACCATCTCCGTTCGTTGCCCTGTACCTAGACGTCTGCTATCTCCACAGTTTTACGCCGTAAACTAATATCGTTTTTAGACCTTCAGTTACTGATGTACCTAATACTGATACACTTATACTTTTGGCCAACCCTTTTTACTTGGTACCTGATGCAGCAACTCAACTTCATTTCTTTATAATATTTCTTTTATATTTATCTATTTACAGCGAGACAACACAGTAGCTAATGAAATTAGTAAATTATAACTTGTAACGTAAATTAAATTCAAATCGATAGTCGACTGTAATTAGCTAGTAGTTATGAAGCTAAGTTATGGTCAATCTATTAACTTTTTATTGGTCCTATGGCCCTTTCAATGATGCTCCATTGCCATTGTTAGTTTTAATAATACAATTACCAAAAAAAAACACTTCACGAGGAATGGTTTCCTTTGTTTCAGGGCTTACTTGATAAACACCTCATTCCTAAGGCTAGTAATCCAGAAAGTAAAGTATTCTACCTTAAAATGAAGGGAGACTACTACAGGTACCTTGCAGAAGTGGCCACTGGAGAAACCAGAAATTGTAAGTTTTATTTTACTTTGCTCCTTTTATTTGATTTTTTTATTTCCATGGAACAAATTCAAATAATAAATCTGAACAGTTTTGGTTCAGCATATGAAGCATGTTTATAATCCTAACTTGTATTGCAGCTGTTGTAGAGGATTCACAGAAAGCATACCAAGATGCTTTCGAAATCAGCAAGGCGAAAATGCAGCCCACACACCCAATAAGGCTTGGGCTGGCGTTAAATTTCTCAGTCTTCTATTATGAGATATTAAATTCACCAGACAAGGCGTGTCAGCTCGCCAAACAGGTCATTATTTGTGTCAGTTACGCATAGGCTCTGTGCTGGCTGGCACGAGGTAGGGTGCACGCTAGGATATTAACGTGCTCGCTTGTCCCCAGCCGTCGTGGAGGACTCTCAGAAGGCATACCAGGAGGCGTTCGACATCGCCAAGGCCAAAATGCAACCAACCCACCCCATCAGGCTCGGTCTCGCGCTCAACTTTTCCGTATTTTATTACGAGATAATCAACTCACCTGCGAGAGCGTGCCACTTAGCTAAACAGGTTGAAAAGTTAATCAGTGAACTGCAGTGTGATATATATATTTACGTAACCTACTAACTTCTCGATAGACATTAACATCTGTATCACATTGCATGATAGCCAGAGAACGGTCACAGTTATTTGACTTGTATAACTAATTCTGTCCCGGCATGTTCACTACATACTGTGCAAATAACCCTTAATCCTCGATCCAGCCAGCATCGGAGTGTTTTAACTAGTGCCAGGTTATGATTGTTGTCATTAATATAATGTTGTTTATACATTTTTGCGTCCGTTTTAAATTTTCAAAGTTAGAGAGTAAGGAGGCGCTAAAGTAGAGATTTTTTAAAATAGTTGTGACATGTGTTGTAACATATGAATGCAACGTTTGCAGGCGTTCGACGACGCGATCGCCGAACTGGACACACTGAACGAAGACTCGTACAAAGACTCGACGCTGATCATGCAGCTGCTGCGGGACAACCTGACGCTGTGGACGTCGGACACGCAGGGCGACGGCGACGAGCCGGCCGAGGGCGGCGACAACTAACGCGGCCGCCGCACCTCTCACGCATTTGTTCTCATCGGTGTTTTATAAGAAAACGAGTAACATTCGAGAATGTCTGTCGCGCGGCGCGGTCACCCGCCGCTGTTGCGAGCCGTCGCTTGTAAAAAAATGTTAAAATGTCGTTCGCAGCGGACCTTCACGTTCCGTCTAAAATTAAATGTTATGTGTCATCTTTGACGGTTTTGTATTTCTGTATTTACACTGGATTACAGATATCGAGCTGACCTGATGAATATAAATATTTATAACTTAAGTTATTAAAATTACGGTTTCTTAAGTTAAAAGTGTTTTCCTTTTTTGAATAGAATCGAGTCTTAACAGCCTGGTCAGCCCCCAAGTAACATTCCTTTCGCCGCATGTCCGCAGTGAAATGGAGATCATGATGGTGAATGTTTTCAAATTATGCAATTAGTTATAATCTATTTGTCAAAGTGCGCCCAAATAACCCAATAAATTCTAGATTTTCATGAATAACAATGAATTCACAAACTGTAATGGCTGTATTGAATAAGGGCACAAAAAACTTGTTAGTGTCTTGTATGTGGTTTTGTGATGTCCTCGACAAGTTTAATCTTACCAAAGTAACACTGAATGTTGACATTAACCATTTTGTTGTGCCCATCACTATTATTATAGCATTCTGAATTTTCAGGCATTTATTAGCAAAATAGTTTTTGTGATGGACAAATATTGTAACATTTCTGCTGCATTTTATCAGCCATTAATCTATTATATTTTTCATGTTTTCACCAATAAACTTTTTGTATTAAATACAATTTTTAGTTTTAGAAACAATATTTAAATAAACCGCCACCTAATAACCCTCAAAGGATTTTTGTCTAAGTCATATCGTTATAGAAATGTAGTACCTTCACTACATCAATACATTAATTTCCCATAAGATATTACAGTCACCAGTAGTATCTCAACTATAATTTTACTTATCAAGCAAATGAATCAGACAAATCTTATTGATTCTATATGCATTATATAGGAACTTACACTGTTAGTGCTTCCATACAGCACTTTAGTAACGTCCTTACACAGGATTAAAAGTTTGCTGTCATCACTGACACGCTTATTGCTAATTTTGTAAAACAAACAAACCTGAACTCTAACTAGTCCTACATGAGCAGGAGTTGACATTAACCTGTGATAATATCCTATCCATTAGGACCTTCAATAAGTTTTAGTGACTGCAATGTTATAAAGGACCAGACTGCTTAACATCCTTGGAAGCGAGGAAATGCGAATGAAATTCACCCCTCTATCATTTAGGTACTGATTGACGGATGGCGCTTATAACAGCATACGCCGTGCTATTTTTGATCCTGCCAATTGGGAGAAAATAAAAGTTCAGAACGAGCGGGCTACCTGTTGATTTTCACTACAGCACTTGAATCTAAACTCGCTTCTATGGTCCTGAGAATTATGGAGAATCTGTGGTAAGATCTAATGCTGATTGTAAGATTTCTACAAATAGCTTCGTCGACTTCCAAGTCACATGCTAGGAGGAAGCTATAGATGTTTTTTTTTTTTTATATAATACCTAGGTAGGTAGTTTCATCAACTCATAACTGTCTCACTATTGGACTCCAGACATATCTCAGAGATGGATTTAGGCCATAGTTCACCACACTGACCAAGTTGGTGTTGTCTATGTTTAAGGTTGGGTGTGGATGTCAATAAGTAGACGTAACTAAATAATTGAGGCCTGCTTGTTTGCTGCTCTATTGATAAAAATACAATTAGTCTTTCTATAGAATTTATTTGTAAAATTTTTATAAAATCTTATGACTAAGTGATATGCATACATCACATCTATCTACGAACGTCTTGGACTGATTATCTTAACATCTACATTAAAATAATTGTTAAAACTAAGTACTTATAAATTAACATTACTTAATAGAAATGTGGGTAGGCAAGCCTACATTTCTTTGCATATTTATCTAATCATTGGTGCAATAATTAAATACCTAAAGAACTTAAACATGAATAATTCCAGAGAGCTTCAATTTTCACAATTTAAACTTGCCCTGCTAACTCCAACAGAAAATACTTTTCTTATTTGGGGTATTAATGTAATGAATAAAACTGGCCGTATTAAAGTTGCTATTAAATAAGAAGCGCTAAATACTAAGTTTATAAACAGCAATGTAACGTTGTTATTGTGGAAAAATTCGATATATTTACCCGTACTACCGATAGCTGTTGAATAAGCGTAATACATATTAATTACTGCACGCGGTGAGCACAGGATAACATATACGAAAATTAAGTATAATGACAACTTTAATGCTGCTACAGATTGTGCTTCGATTTGGCAACGAAGTTTCTTTGAAGTTAATCTCACTAATATAAGAATAGTAGCAGTTATCATAATTAGAATAGGTAGAAACAAATTAAACACTGCAAGTAAAGACTGCATTTTTACGTTGAGACTAGAGTCTAATAAAGTGCATATAACAGTATCATGATCGACCCGTACCGTTGTAGCTAATGCAAATTCTGGGATGCTGAGGGACACAGATAGCACCCATACGAAAATTGATGGTTGAGCTATGGGAATTGTCGTGTTAGCCAGCTGGTAGTCCACGTTCATTGTTCGATGCGGGGTGGACGTATCACTATTCGCAACCAAGCTGTGACGAGAGGAACCACTCTCCTCGTCTTCCTCTTGCTCGGATCTTTTATTTCTTTTTATTGCAGCTTTTGCTTCAAGGTTAATCGTTGCTAGCGTATGTAGAGCTATTGTAATCACTAAATATAGAGATGCTGTCGATGTCAACACGCTAAGTCCACGATATGCTACGCAGCCAGCAGTCCCAAACGCCCATGTTTTTGTGTTGATTGACCATAATTCTGGTCCGAGTGCAGTAGCAGCAAGTGCGAATTCAGCCACGGCTAATTGTATCATGATACAATACAAACCTGAAATATAAAGAGGGTTTGCTTTTAAAATGTAAAACTTTAATTGAAACTTATACGTATTCCTAATTTTATCTGAAATTTATAAACTTTTTGGGGTTTCTGAGGGCATGTTTCCTTACAAACAAAGAACCCTTATAATTTCCTGCAATACGTAGGTAGGTAGGTACTTCTATATCTGTTTGCCTATAATAATTAACCATAACAATGCAATAAGTTAGGTACAGAGTTTGCTGGCATAAACTTATAATAACTAGTCATGTGATACTTTAATTAATGTGTTAACGCTTCCTGAGAAAACCATTAATGCACCAAAATGTGACACTTATAATGAACCCTAAATATTTGGTTATGCTGAGCCACTCGTATCAGTGATTGATAAGCCAAGTATTAAGATAAAAGTGTGTTACTTAATTAATAATAAATTACCGTTAGTTGACCGCTTGAGGAGTGCGGCCACCAGGGCACAGTTGGCGAGGGCGGCGGCGCCGGCGACGCTCGCGAAGTACGCCTCGATGACGAGCGGCGGGAGCAGCGGCGCGCGCCCGCTCGCGAGCTCCGGCATGGCGTCGGCCGCCGGGGAGCGCATCGGGATCAATGACTCGCGCTGCGTCACTCGCCGTCCTCGCCGTCGCCGTCCCTTACTGTTTTTTTTTCGCCAGAAATGAATCACCACTATACGAACATGTGTTCACTGTTCACTAGAGAGTCTTAATGGAGATGTGTGTACATACTTTAACAACACTTTAATTAAGATACTGTACTGTTTGTACTTCGTTTTATATGTCTAGACACCAATACCACTTAAGAAATTTCTTATCATAGAAAAAATTCGCTTATTTGACTGTAATTATCAATTGCATTGCTAATCTATAGGTAAAGAAATTAATAGAAAGTACCTAAGTAGGGAATAGAATTTATACCTAAATAGACAAAAAAGACGAGAGGTAAGACACTTTTCTCCTTCGTCTGTCCACTGATTTTAGTTTTCCTTTTTTGTTTGGCGGCTGAAAATTAACTAATGAATATGGTAGAGTGTCGACCAATGTGCGAACTCTAGTATTAATAATAAGGGCTTCGTGGCGAGTGTTCATTATTATTCAATCCCCGCAGCGTCCTGCCTGTGATGACGCGAGGAGTGTTGCGGACTCATCGGCAGGCAGTGTAGGTAGGCTAGCTAGGTAGGTATGTTGCTGATTATATTTGGCACAATACAATGTTGCCCGGAAATGTGTACCTTCAGCTCATCGACCTTCTAACGGCGTTTTATTTTTGAAATTAAAATATACCATAGGTACCTACCTACTGATGATGAGTTGATGACAGTCAAGGACGATTAAATTTGAGATAGGTCTCTAGGTACCTACTTTCTAAGAACGCTCAAAAATACATCCAAAAATACAAGTAGGTACTTATTATCAAAATATAGGTAGGTACCTACTTTGACTACTTCGGAGAAGTATCTATAGGTACCCAAGTAATATCCTAATGTCTGTGCTATTGTGAAAGAATAACTAGAGCCTTACAGTCTTAGCCTAGAAACTTCAGATTGGGTGGGGCTTAGTACACAATGAAACACAAAAGCGATGTTTTGAATATCATTAGGTTTATTTAAAATCCGATCTGCACGTACCTAGGTAGGCTAACAATAGGTCGCTCCTTAGTTATTTGATGTCTCAGTAACTAAGAAACGATTTTAAACTCATAAAAAAAAAATAAGTGGCTGGTATCAGTAGGTACCTAAACTCCAACAAACCATCTTGTAAGAAATGCTAACTTGGTAGATTGTTGTCACTAATGCGGGTAGCAAACACTGTGAACAATAACTTACTGCAAGTTATCTGTTTCGCGATAACACATTATGCTGGTGTATTTATAGAGTGTATGTGTTTATTATATGTGTAGACGCGTTAAATAGAAATGCGTGGTGCAAGTGACTACAAATATACTTGATCTTCTATAGCTTTTTGTGTCACTGTGTGTTACCGATATCGTATAAGTGTGTTCATATACGTTAGCTCGAAGCGCTTGACGTGCGGTCGAGTGGAACCGCAAGGAAATATTGTTCATTTGTTGTGATTAGCGGCAGCGGACGGCCGGCGGCGGGTTCGAGTGATGGATGACTCGCGACAATGCTCCTACGGGGACGAGCGTGGGCGGTGTTTTGACAGCCAAAATCTGCACTTTCCTTCGACTTTCTCTCGGAGGTGCGAAAGGTGTACACCGGGGGCACGCAATGGTTATTCGGTAGCCGGCGCGGCATAAGTGTACGCGTTCTAATCGCGATTACAGTAGAGTCCGTCCGCTTTCAGTGCATTGTGCATCGTACGCATTTCCGATATTCAAAACACCTGCATGAAGTTTCCGCGTTTATAAGCTGCGGTTCGCAAGTTCAAGGAGGATTAGGAGCGAAGACGGTGAAGTGCAATGTAAGGAGGCAGCCATGGCGCTCACAGTTGAAACAGTGGTTGTAGCTCTGCTTTTCGCGCTACGAGCCGGCGCGCCCGCGCGTTTTCCAGTGAGTACACCTCGTCCGTTGGGCGGGCGGCGCTTTACGTGTTGCCAAACATGCGTAAGCGCTGTTCAATACTAAACTATAACTTTAGATTTAATATAATTTTTGAATTGATATTTTTATTTTGTGTTCTATGTTTATAAATCGTTAAAATAAATTTGTACTTACGTTAAAAATTCTGAACAAACTAGTCGATGAGGGTATAGGTATAGGATTAAATATTTTTATAGCAACTATCGGGAGCGAATCATTAAATCATGTTTTATACGAGGTAGCCAGGTTTACCTACTTACCTTTTTTTTAATACTCGTATTCGTTACATGTTTATTTTAGCTATAGGTGTATTTATTGTAGTAAAAATATTCAGTTCACCTACTTCGGTTTTGTTGGTCAGATGAAGCACGTAAATTGCTTATGCGAAGTAAGGTAAACGCACCAATTACGAAAGCATACATAATGTAAAGAATATATAAAAAAAGATACGAAGATAAGGTTACTAAAAGCAAGGAATTATATTAAATCGTAGGTCAGTGTACCTACACCTAATGCGTCTTAAATTAAGGTTAATTTAAAAAGGTCTACAGGGATAGGTTAAAAGGTTTCCTTTAACCTTTTAACCTTATTCTTTTACATTTTCCTGTTTTTTTCACGAAATTATTATTCTTGTCAAGGTACCGATAGTAGGTATTATTTTTCCTTGTAAATGAAGAATAGGCATGTATGATAATATAGGTACCTAACTTATCTGACTTTTAATTATGGGATAGTGGGTGGGTTTTTCTCTGTAGGTAGAGGATGTCTACTTGGTCAAGTTACCTAATCTAATGCGATTTTGAATATGTTACATTTAGCTAGTTAGGTATATCTTGAACTATTTAACTGCAACATATTCAGAATGGAAGAATGTGAAGGTGAAATTATTACCTACTGGAATAGGTGCGTTTACCTCGTAGGTTTAGCGGCGCAGTGGCGTCGGTGCCAGGAAGTATTGATTTTCCCCCGCGCGCCGTTGGCTGCTGTTCAGTCTGCCCGGCCCGACGCATCTTAATGCCTCCACCCGACGTATTAATGCTCTAAAAAGCCATTTCTCACAACATTATAGCCGTTACAATGCGTTGAAAAATGCAAGCTAGGATCTCTAGATTGACCCCGACTACGGAGGTCATAGGATCAAGAAAACATTTAGTTTGCAATTAAAATAAGCTTCATTTAAATTAGTCTTTTATTAATATTAGGTACGTCCTGATTATTAGAACATATTATAAAATTAATAGTTACAATCTATAAAAGCTCTTGCGTTGCTTTATTTGCATTGAAACTAGTGCACGAGTAATCTCTAAGAACAAAGGACAGTAGATCACCATGCTGATAAAACCGCACCTACCTATATGACAATGGCGTCCTCTCTGCAGGATTTTTATTTCTATGTTCTGACAAAAATATAAAGAAAAAGTGCAGAAGCAGCTGTGCTGTAGCCAACTTTTAGTTTCCAATAAGCACTTATGTTGTGTTT
>DWOF01000331.1:0-10925 GCA_018250795.1 Clito sp. Burns02 | reverse complement strand
GCATCTATCTTCTAACCAATTTGTGAACCTCTCTTCACTGTTCCTATGGAGTTATTATAATTTCTTCATAATCTTCACTACATTCATCTAAGGTTATCTGTCAAAAATGACGCGCTTGTATCTCGCTCGTATATTAATATTGTGATAAACTTAACACAAATATGATATTACACAAAAAAGTACACAAGCAAGTCCCTGTTTCAAGTTATTGCTTGGGTAGTATAACACATAAACACATCATATTCGAATGTTCCCGGGCACAAATAAACTTTCACTACATATGATAATGACAACTGTATAAACGTTCAACAATAATTCTTGTGGTCCACATTCATATTACATAATGTTTAACTTACAAATTCATAAACGTTGCTAAATAAATTTTGCTTTATTTAATATGAATTGGTAATTTACCTATATTACAAAAAAACATGTTTATACAGTAGCTATTATAACATTTTTGTGTATTTATACAGAAACACTTTATTTCATTTGAATAAAATGATAAAATATTTGTTTTCTAGTATTATCAAAGTAGTCATACATCCATCATGCTCATTTTAAGACAAACTCGAGTTTTTTTACTAGTTTATGAACGTATATGGCTGGTGGACGAATACAATTATGTATGTACATACTTTGGTTTCGGGAATGCGATGCGCCATTGGGAGTATTTTTGGACATCTTTGACATCTTCTTTCATTGTTATGTCAGTAATGTGTCAAAAATCGAAATTTCAGAAGTAGAGTTTATTAGAGTAAATCAGAATTCGGAATCAGAAAATGTGCGAATGCCTTTCTTTTTTTTGCTTTCTTACATTATCAATTCATTCTACCACAATAGATTACCTTTAAAAGCATTGATTGTGATGATATTACCCTTGAAATATTTATATACAGAAAAAGTTAGTTAGCTTCCTACAAAACTAAGGATTGAAATTGTATGCGAAGTAAACATTGCGGACTATGTTCTGATAATTTTAATAAAATAAGGCAATATGGAGGCTTTACAGCAAACGATACAACAACAAACATTACGGATAAGTGTTGAAGATCTTCCGGATGAAGTATTGGAATTTATTTTGAGCTTTTTACCACCATACGAAGATTTACAAAATTGCATGGCCGTTTGCAGGCGATGGGGAAATTGTGCTCAAAGTGAGTTAACGCATATTATTGTTATAAATAAATTGTAATAAAACTATATTGGACGAAAATCTCTTCACAAAGTTTGAGTAGTCGTCATTTATATGTGTATCACTTAGCTAAATGTCCCTGTAGAACTACTGAGTTATGGTTCAATAGATGACACGATGGTAATTTAGAAATATTTATGTAATAATTATTATTATTATCTAATTTCAGATGTTCTCCGTAAAACCTCAATAAAACTCATCAAAGCTGTTGCTGAATTCAATATACTATGGAAGAATATAGCATCAACTGATATAGTACCAACTATAACAAAGAGATTTTCACATGCTGCGTGTATTTTAAAAAATAACATGTATATATTTGGTGGTTGTACTACCAATGCCACTTCATTCAATGATCTATGGAGGTTTGATTTATCTAAAAGGCAGTGGGTACGTCCATTGGCAACTGGAACTTATCCTGTGCCTAAAGCTTACACTTCAATGGTCCATTATAAAGACTGTCTGATTGTATTTGGTGGGTGGACATATCCATCACTCTCACAGTATTATCAAACTGTAACAATGTTTAATGATATTCATTTTTATTGTGTTAATACACATAAGTGGATCTTGGTCAATGCTACTAACCCTCCACCTCCCATGGCCGGACATTCAGCCTGCATAAAAGGCGACGAAATGATTGTATTTGGCGGCCTGGTAATGTCAGCAGCACAAAACTATCAAATTCAGTGCTCCAATGATGTCTGGGTGCTTGATATATCCTCATTCAATTGGAGAAAACAATCTACAACGAAACCAAGACCTTCACCACGATATGCACAATCTGTTATACGTCTTGATGATGACCGTCTAATGCTGCTAGGAGGAGTACAGACACTTCATAATCGTTTTGTATATAGTGATTGCTGGATTTTAACTATGAAAGGCCCCACTTGGACATGGAAAGAAATAGCTGTTAAGAATAAAGAATGGGCATCTGCTAATATTTGGTGTAATCCAGCTTGTAAAGTAGGTGACAAAGTGGTAAGCTTAAGTAGGAGCAGACTTGCTTGGAATAGTGCCAAACCATTAGTCACTTCAGCTGTTCGGTTATCTAATCTGAACAGGCCAGAAGGTGCACCAGTTGCTGTGAGAGTTGAGCAAAGTTTGCAGAGACCTTTAGATAGAGACCAAAATATAAATGGAAGACGAGGTGTTTTGCCAAGGCAACCTCTACAAAGAAATATCAATGCTAATGATCCTGTCGCTGGACCAAGCAATGAACATGAAAGGGTTGAGGCACAAAGACCACCCAAAGAAAACCTTGCTTTGGATGCCAATGTTTCAGGACCAAGTGCAGAATCAAGGCAAATTAATAATGGGCTAGATTTAAATAAAAAAGAAACAGCTCTAAAAAGAAATAAAAACAAGGTAAGTTTGATTGGCTGCTCCTCCTATCCCAGTCATGGTAAAGTTATAATCCTTTATTTAATTGACCAGATTTATTTTATTTTTCAGAATAAAGGAATGAAAATAGTGCGGCAGTTGCAAGAAGCTAATAAATTTAGAATGGCTGCATTTGCATGTGACTCATCATTAACAAATGCACCTCCAGAAAATGATCTCATAAATCAAAGACAAATTGCTCATTTAGAAAATGGATTAGAATCTCCTCCTCCTGCCCCTGACAACCAACAAAGACAACCGGCTACAAAGAAGATTAAAAGAAACACTTTGGCCATGCATGTCTTAGATATTTCAACTGTGGTTAATGGGAATTCTCTAAATTATGTGTCCTGGTTGTGTCCACGTTTGGGAGAAATGGACGGTGCGCCAGAGGAGTTAGTGATGTACTCTTTGGTGAAAGGGAACGGTGAACTAATTATGTTTGGGGGTGTTCATAATGATATATGTGTTTTTAATTATTCTGAACAACAAAACTTGTATTCTAACGCCTTGCATTTTATAACTCCTCCAAGGGATATTATTTGAAGATTGAATTTAGACAAGGTTCACTTTTTGTACTTTTTTCATTATTCCCTCGTGACGTAAATAGGTGGTCTATTTATGGCGTTAAAAAAATTTAAAATGTATTAATTTTATTGTATCACATAGTTATATCTTTGGACAACACATTTCCTTTACAACTCTTGTTTTGATCGTGTCAAGGGGAATAAAAGCTTTTTTGCACTGATATGATTATTTTGTCAAGCTATGTCCCAAATATGAATGTTTTAGCTATCTTTGGAATTGTAAAATAAACGATACAAGAAACTCAGAGAATAAAGATCGGTGGGGGAATTTTAATGTTTACTTCCCTTCGAAATAATAACTAATCAGTGACAGCTCTCTTACTTACTTCTTTACTGACTCTTTCAATACTTTTGGTTAAAAAAGGATTTTAGCTGCTTAATGACACGTTTTGCAGCATAATTAAAATAATGTTCTGTGATTTATGTGTAAATAGGTTATCTGCTGTTGTATAAAGAAATATAACTAAGCTTATTGAATAAAATTTGTTTATTAATCTGTTGGATTGTTATTACACATAAAAATAAACAAAATCCTATTCTTGTTCTTGTACAAGACCTCCAAACACTGCAGCGGGAATATTCTTTTTTTGAACAGGCGCAACTTCTTCATCATCCCCACTATTTTCTGATTCCTCCTCTTCATCAATATCAATTTCATCAGGATTTATTACTTTGTCTGTACTTTCTTTCAGACCTTGGGTTTCTCCTCTTACAAACAGTATGTTACCCTTATTTTGAACTGCCATTTCTGCTGCTTTAGCTTCTAACATTCGCATACCATCCTTTATTCCTGGTGCAAGATCTGATACAGTACCAGCAGCCTGAGCAGCTGAACTTAACATCTGGGCAGACATCATATTCACTTGAGTATTATAAGTTGCTTGAACACTTCTCTTGATCCGTAGCATCTCACGCATCGTGTCTTCATTTCCATGACGAACTTCAAACTCTTTCCAGGTATTCCAAAACTCGGCAGTAATCCTGGGATCACACATCTGGCTGCAGTGCGCGTATATAGCTCGGGCTCTGTCTATTTCACCAAGACGTGTTTCCATTTCTGAAAACCGAATGCACATCTCGCGAGCTTTCTCTTCAGAAAGAGTTTCTATTGCTTTTTCATATATTTGGCGCGTCTTTGGCACACCGTATATATCAGCCGCCTTTTTGATGTAAATGTTAAACATCTCGAACATTTCCTCCGGAAGCACAGAAGATGTAGCGCGTTCATATACAGACATAGCATGCCTAGCTAAACCATGTTCTTCTTCTAACTTAGCATAGAGTAGGAATATAGATTTAGCAAATTGTGCTGGACAATTTTCTAGACATTGTTCAAATAAATCTCTAGCTCGCTCAAGCTTAGATCCACCATAACGTTTTAAAAATTTAGTTAGATATGTGTTCCAAATATCATAAACATTAGGCCATTTGAAAAGTGCAATTCCTTTTTCATAGGCTCTAAAAGCTTCTTCGAAATAATTGTGCTCTTCAAGGAAGAGGCCATAATTGATAATTATCTGAGGTGTAGCTATTTTTAAGTCTATTATATGATCATAAACAGCTTTGCAAGACTTAAATGTACCAAAGCTTTCTTCTAAATCTGCATACATTGACCACACTTTCAATGATTTATATAAGCGCATTTGCACTGTTTCATTGTCATCATGGTATGCAACTTTCCTACTTGGAAGCACAGTAGCTTTTTGCATCAATTTTAAAGCTTCTTCATAGTTTTCATGTTTTATTTCCATTTCTGCCCACTCACACCATACAGATGCTAAATCATCAACTTTGACAAAACTTACTTGTGTTGCCTTTTCAAAAATTAGCCTTGCATCTTCTATTTGGTCATTGCTTTCATAAAACTTGGCAAAACCTACCCACAATGTATGCAATTTCCCCACTGCTAACTTTGGATCCACTGTTTGTACAGCTTCTGTGTAAGTATCTATGATTTCATGAGGTTTACCTTCATACAGTTTAACTCTTTTATGCCACTCAGCAACATTGTGCGGATTTTGTCTCAAAAGTACAGAATTCAGCAATAGCAACCGTCTCTCCATTAGGTATTCAAATCTTGCCAATCTTAGTTCCAAGTCAATATCATCATCTGCAGTAGGATTAGACTTCTTTGCGACTTCCTCCATCTTTTTACTTAGACTAAGTTCTTCAAATTGTGCATAAGCATCAAATACTTGTGTAAAGTCGCGAACTGTAGTAACAGTTTGTATAGCTTCTTCATAGATATCTCTAGCCCTTTCAAACAGACCACTCCTAACATAATAATCTGCAAGTGAATTCCACAAATGACCTAACTGGTCAGTGTATCTTCTTAGTCCACCTCTAATGATAGCATCTACATTAAGGGAATGAATTTTATCAGGATTTTTAGAAATAAGTTCACACAACTCATTCCAAAGCTGATGGTTAGATTTACCATGTTTAGATTGAAAGTGTTCATTGTTGACAATTTGTGCTAATTTCAGTGCAGCTTCATCTAACTTCTCAATTGATGTAAGATAGTCTATGTACTCCTCAGTGTCTTCTGGACATAGTTTTAAATATCTACGAAAAACCCTCAAAGCAGTCTCTGGAATGTCATGTTTTTTCAAGAATTTAAGATATAATGGCCAAATTCTATGGTGTTGTGTTATGGGTAGAGCTCTTAATGCACTGTCAAAAGCCTTTCTTGTAGTTGTTATCTTGTATTGATCAGTTAAAAATGAGCAATAATCCATCCAAATTCTTGGCATCTTATGCATGAACACTAATGATCGCTCAAAACAATTATTCACATCTTCGTACCCTGGATCTGTAATACAGCGACCCTTTATTTGACTCCGTCTTAATTTCAGGTAGTTGTACCATAATTTGAAGGATCCTGGAAGTTCCTTGAGGGCTCTTTCATAGATAATATTGATTTCATTAATAGGTGCTGCTTTCTTATGTTCTATATATCTCAGCCAGTGCTTGACAGAAAATGGGTTGCGCAAGATTTCTTCTTCATACGGTAAATCTTCTTCACTCTGGAAATAAGAATAAATCATGAGACAGTTTGTTAAACGTAATAATAAAATTTATTATAGGTAACTAACAATATCAAACAACGATTACTTACAAAGAAAATTTCAATTTCCTTGCCGTCCAGTAAAGGCATCTTGGTGGGATTAAAAAACAAGGCAAAATACTGAAGTAACTTGAATTTTGTGTTACTTTAATTAAATTATTTCATAGTATACGTGTATTTACGATGTAGTATCGTAAAACACTTAAATCCCTGCTTGCAATGAACGGAAATTACCGGACTCAAATACTAGTAATAGATAGAAATTATATTATAATAACAACGTATTTCAACGTAACCTAAAATTCTTGGATTTATGAATTTCATTCAACTTTCAAGCCAAAGCCAAGCTATCTGTCACTGTTAGTAAAGCTAGCTGTGACATTTTCAAAAATCGGTAACAGAGTACGTATACTCTGTAGGGATTCTGTGGGATACAAAGTAAAGACAAAATAATACAGATTGTCAACTGTAAAAACATCTCAAACTACTCAAACCTCAATGTCTTGCTTGAAGCAATTTACTCATCTCAACGAGTGTGTGTAATAATTTGATTGTCACCCAGAATAATAATGAGAATTTCTAAACTAAAACATAACATTCATACGAACCAAACGTAACTATACGTATCTGTGGTACATATTTGTTTCTGTCATCTGTCAAATTACCGTAATTCGAAAAAATTAAATAAAATTCGAAGCTTTTTCCGTATCGTGGTTTTACAGAATGATAGTAATTAATATTATGATATAGGATTTTATTGTGGTTATCGTTAAAGCTTTTCTTGTAGTGTAGTGTATCTGTAGTGAAGACATTCGGCGAGAGAAATGTTTTCTCCGCTATTGACTAAAGGCTATTGTTGAGACCAATGTTTCTCTTTTATAATGTCAAAGCAAGGAAAAAGGAAAATTACTGTCGAATTACCGAAAACGAAAGACCTAGCCAATAGACCCAGTGTGTTTGAGCGTCTCGGCACAAAAAAAGCTAGTGTCAAAAAACTAACAGAATATTGCAGGCAATGGGCCCAACACGGTACCTGTGCTTATGGTAAAGGCTGCAAGTTTGCTGCTACTCACACGTTGATAAGCCCTTCGAAACAGCGCGCTGCAAACAAAGATAGTGAGAATAAAAGGGTACTGAAAGATGATGCTAAAAGCCGTCTACATTCTACTGTAGTTGTGCGGTCAGGTCGTAGTCCAGATGGGGAAATAGACAATTGGGATCAAAATGACCTCGAATATGCAGATACCGATGTTCTCGAAAAACGGAGGCAACAACTCCAACGTGAATTAGAATTACAATTGAAAATGGACTCAAATAAAGATATGCGGAAAGACAAAAAGAAAGTTGTGTCTAGTTCCTCTTCTTCTAGGAGCTCCAGCTCCTCAAGTGTATCCTCGTCATCGTCAGATGGCAGTAGTTCATCATCATCTTCTGGCAGGTAAAATTTACAATTCTTATATGTTAAAGTAAATTAAGGCTAATGAACTGTATTTAATGAACATTTCATTTCATTTATTTTACTAGAGTAGTAAATGAGTATGCAAGACTCTGCAAGAAGATATTAAGTGGTCACTGCTACATGCACAGCCTAATCTAACTTATATTGTTAATATTCTTTCTTAATGTAATTTAGGGACACCAAAAGAAAAACAAAGAAGGGAAAATTAAAGAGAAATTCCAGTTCATCATCCGATGGAGATGTTCCTAAAAAGAAACTAGCAAAAAGTGAATCCTTGAAAAGAGACAAGGGTGAAATTAAAAAAGGTGGAATCAAGAAAGATGATAGAACAATCAAAAGGAATGAACTCAATAAAAAGAAAACACTTTCAAAAGCAACCTCACTGGGTAAAAAATCGTTGTCGCCAGGTAAGAAGTCAGGTGGAACACCCCCTATAACATCAAAAAGTATTGCCACCAAAACATCAATGAAACATGGAAAATCTCCGCAACGAAGAAATAGAAGTGTTTCCCCACATTCTGTTCGTGATCGAGACAAGGATAAGGATCGCGGCAAGGATAAAGATAGGGAGAAGGAACGCGAAAAAGATCGCGATAAAGAAAGGGATCGTACTAGAGGACGCAGTAGGTCGCCTCCAAAGAAAGCTCGATCTAGGTCACCACGACGACATGGCTCGAAAGATCCACGAAGGAAGGATAGCGCTGAAAGAAGTAGACCTGTATCACCCAAAAAACAGGTAAGAAGGGATGGTAGCGCCGATCGACACAGAAAAAGATCAACAAGCAGAGATCGCGACAGAGTTCGCGATCATAAGGACAGATCATTAGAGAGACGGAAAGATGATAAAGACAGGCATGATAGGAAGGACAGGGGCCGTGATAGGAATAAAGATGGAAAAAGGGAAGAAGTCAAGAGAAGAGGCCGAGATCGCGGTTTGGGCGGTCGTGGGGGATCCGATAAGGGATTAGAGAAACCAAACAAGCCTATGGAAAGGTTACTGCCACGACCAGAAGAACGGCTGGCTGCTCTCGCAGCTATTTCTAATAGAGCGCTAGAAAGTGATAAGAACTCAACCAACTCTAAAGACAGACAAGACACTCATTCCGAAAGAGGCGGGCGTAATTTGGATCGACTTGAAAGAGATCGATCCACTAAGAGAGATAGGTTGGATAGCTTAGACAGAGATCAGGGAGATTATGACATGAATATAGATCGGCAATATGATCATGGACATAATATGGAGCATTACGACCGAATGGACGATCGCTATGACGGATCCAGAGATGGTGACAGGTCACCTGGTTACATGCAGGGAAGGGAACGTCACTATGATCCAGGTTATAATCCGAGGGGATATCCTGAGGATGACGACAGAATGTATGGTGAAGGCATTGGGGACCATCGAGGTGTAGACATGGGTAAAGTATATTTTATTATGGAGTTTTATCAGTATCTGCTTTTGTTTCCAATTCATATTGTAAAATGTTCTAGGTTATGATGATCGTCGCCCTCATCGTGACCGTTCGTGGGAAGGTCGATGTGGTTCCATGGATCGTGAGCGTGGCTACATGCATCCTCATAAGGATTGGGATAATGAAGATTATCGTGGCTCTGGAGACTGGGGCAGAGAAAGACATTGGCCGATGCATGATCCTCAGGTACAATTTGATTGTATTTATAAAAAGTAAAGCAGGCTGTTAGATTCCTTTTAAATACATCGTATTAGACAAAGGCTGAAAGTTTAAATTTTTTTATCAGATGTTATCTTTACGTAAAGGCTTTTGAGAAAATGATTACGTTTCTAGTTACTAGTTACTAGTATCTTATTTATTTACGCGAACGTAAATGTGTAATATACTAGTAACTAGAGTATTAAGAATGTTTTTCAAACTTACTACTTCATAACTAATTTATTGTTCTTATTAATTTCTAGAAAAAATACTATTTAATGCTTTAAATATTTAATAATTTTTTTTGCTTTAGGTGAGTTTATATTTTCAAACATTGTACCAGAATGAATCGATTGACTACCGCAAAAGAAGCAATCAAAAATCCTGTTTCATCCTTTCCCATGTTTTCCTTGGCTGTCCTTGTCCTCATATCGGTAAAAGATATTTTGCTTACATTTGCTTGACAATTCAAGGCCTCACCTTTAATAATTAAAAATAATCTAAGAAATCAAAACCATCCCACTGCCCTGCTCGGGGTTTTTCTCAGTCGAGACTTAGACTCTGCTTAGGCGATAGTACAATACTACGGCCAAGTACAGATTGCAGTCCCTCAATTGAACTTAATTGATAAGTTATAATTTAATAATTTCTAGATGAACGATTGGGGTGACAAGGATCAAGACATGGAGAGCTGGCACCATCGTGGCCACCCACCTCGTGGTCGAATGCATGGTAACTATTGACGTATTTAACTCTATTTACATTGTATTGATATTGATAATTAAAGTATGTCCTCAGTCAACAGTAATATTTAATTGTGCAATTATTTTCAGACGACTACAATCGTGGTGTTAGAATGGACCACGCCAGAAATGACAAACGTCGTGCACCGCGAAACGAGCCCGAGCCAAGCAAAGAATCAGCTCCCAACCCTCAGCCAGTTGCCGCACAGCCCGAGGATACTGACGCTGACGACAAGCCCATACCTGACGACCTCAGCGAGATCAGTGACGATCCTGACGATATTCTAGAAAGGGAAGATGTAAGTAAATGGTATATACATTTCAAATTATTTGTTTGTAAAAATAATACGTAAAACACTTTTATTTTTAGATGACAGAGCAAAATGCTGATGAAGATAGTCAACCAGCTCCATCAACCGAAGAGTCTAAGCCAGAAGCTGCAGAAAAGGAATCTGCACTGGTAAAATTTTATAAATAAATACGTCTATGTTCAGAAAAAAAGTGTAAAGGAAATAGGTTCATAATATTCAAAGTTCTGTTAAATGTTTCAGGATGGTAGTGGTATTGGTGAAGAAAAAGAATCACAAGAAGGCAAAGATGATGATGACAATTTAGACTTTGAAGAAATATCTGATGGAGAGTTGGAAGAGGAACGAACTAGGGGTATCTCTACCTACATTTACAAATATCTTAACTTAAAGTTAATATTATTCTTATCATTAATATGATTTGTTTTGTTTCAGCTGGACTTGGAGATGCTTTAGGAGTAGACTGGGCAAGCTTAGTAGCAGACGTGAGGCGTAGAGAACAAACTGTAT
>DWOF01000330.1:0-10930 GCA_018250795.1 Clito sp. Burns02 | reverse complement strand
TAAGTGTGTAAGAGATTTAAGACTATGGACTGATTCAAATACTTGATATATGTATTTTAATTTTAACAATAAATTTCTAATACCCAAATACACGTGTTTCACTTCTTTATCTTCTTTATAGGTTCACTATAGGTACCTACTTTTTCTGTTGATGAATGATGATTAGAGGTGTAGCTTTGACGTAGTATTGTATTGTAATATGTACTTAGTTTTATTTAAATGTAACAAAAATAAATTTTGAAGGTCAGTTGGTGCGATGCACCCATGCAGACTTGGCTCTTGGCCGGGCTCAGAGAGTAAAAATAAATAACGTAGGCTAATGATGTATAATTTTATTCAATTCATCTGTATATTTTCTTCAAAAATGTAATAATAAAACCTAGGCACTTTCCAAAAAGTATGACGAGCAAACAATAGCCGATCTTACAATAATGACTACAGATCAAGCATCCGAAAGTACGACTATCTTTCACAACACTTACAGTTATAATACAAATTGAGGAGTATATAGGTATAATTAGATTATTATGTTCAAGCGCTCGATTACCTTATTCTATAATATCCACTTAGTATAAATTTAAATGAAAATAGAAAAAACAAAATCACAGTAAGTACACTTCACGAACAGACGGAAAATCTAGTCTAATTCCATAAATTAATGATATGATATTTTTTTTCCTGGCATATTAAACTAAATCGTCGCCGTCTGGCGGTTGATTCGCCAGCTTGGTCGCCATGGCGCTCAGGATATCTGTCAATCGCGCGAACCTTTGATTAGGCGTCGTCAAAGCACCACGTTCACCCCATAGGAAGTTGACGTGGAACTCAGTCCTGAACAGTTCAAGTAGAACAGGATCGAGAGTGGAGCCGAGTGAAGACATCTCTTGTACAACTGTTCGAGCATTGCGCTTGAACATGTCTACTTGGTCGGGAAAGTGCCTCGCTGCCTCTAAGTGGGCCGCTGTGGCGTTGAAATCGAACTCCAAACTGTTCATCAAACTTGATGGAAAGGTATCGTCGGGTTGCATCAATCCACCGCCATCGCCGTCTGAAAATTAAATAAGTATTTGGTTACTCAAAGATAATATTATGAATGAGCGAAGTTGATATATGTACTCGTATGTACCTACAACATTTTAGTAAGTGGGTAGGTATATGTAATTCTTAAATGTTCACACCTACATACGAGTATTTTTCGAGGGCAGCCAAATATGCCGATGTCGTTGAACTTATAACATTGTATTTTTTTAAATAACTTCTATAGACTTATTATCAGCGTGGATATGTGTAGATAAGAACAAAGACGTTCGTCCAAAAACTTGGCATTACGTTATTTATTGAAATAAAAATGTGAGTTTAAAATTACTTACCAAATAAATGGAAGCACAGAACTGGGGGGATGACGTAAGGGGTGGTGGTGTTCGGTGGTAGCGGATTGGTTCCTTCGTTCATGCTCTTAAAGCAAGGCCTCCACTTAGCTTCGAACATGTAGGCGTTGTCGGTGTACACTCGCCTTAGAATGTTCCAGGCGTTCTCGAGACATTCAACCTGATAAAGTAGAATAGAATAGTACCGATTATATGTAAAAAAAATATCTTTTACTAAAAGTTACAGGTAATGTAGGTAAAAACTATTCGCTTTGCTCACTCGCACTGCATATTATATAATATTTCGCATTGAAAATCAAAGGATATTTCGCAATATCTGATAGTTACGTTACTAATACATTTCTATTATAGGTATATAGATTAGCTTAGATATAAATATCTTAAAACTTACCTGCGGCATACACAGTCCAAACATAATAGCGGAAAATCCGTAAAGATTGCCTAGAGCTGTTTTAGTCTCCACCGCTAAAAGGATCCAGTCGTTGATTGTATCAGCTCTTTGTCTGTCTGTCTGACACGTAAGTATCGTTACGGCAATAAGAAGACGGAATGTTTCGATTCTGTAAAAATAATACAAATAAATACCTACTCGTATGTTACAATGTTATTATAGTATCGTACCTAGTAGTAAGAACGTTATTTTATTACCTTTCAATAACATCTAGACGTAGAGCCCTTCCCTGTGGAAGGAACATTATCTCTAAGCCCGAAGCAGTTTTCTCAAGCCCCTCGATTTGAACTGTGTCATCCAATAAAAAGTGCAAATCCACTTTGGTCAAATGGTTCGCAAGAATACGTGGTCCTGAAGTTCTTAGCAACAGTTTTATGGTGTGCAGCGTCTCCGATTCCAATGGCTTTTTGAGATTTGGTGGAATGATTTGAGACTGAAAATTTTCCAAATTAATTCTTGATTCAACTGTATAATCTAAATTTTCGGATTGCAGAAGTCTAGCTTCAGTGAGATCATAATCAAACTGGTGTTTTATGGTTGGTGTAACCAAGTTGTAATCCGAGTCATTTCTAGACTTATTGGGATCACTGTGAGCGGAGCTCTGTGTAGAGTCGCCGGAGCCGTTTCCAGAATCAGAACCAGATACATGATACAATCTCTGTAATTCCAAACGTCTGTCATCTGCCTTTGGACCGTCATATCTCGCAGGTTTCGCTGGCGGGCTCGTAGGTAAATTATCCCAAGTGCTTGAACTGGAATTGGATTCGTTTGAGAAGTTTTTGACATGTTTGTTAGTTTGACTCTGTATAACGCCATCAGCACTAGCACTTTTCCCATGTGTAACATGCTGCGCCATATCAATGGGTGTTAGAGAATGAGATCGTTGTTTCTTGAAAGGCACTCGAAGCTGCATACCCGGTTTCGCTGCAAAATGACTGTATAAACTATACGGGTTACCGTAGTTTGATCCGTCTCCCATAGGGGAAACCATGGAATTTGCATCGTCTGTCGGAATAAAATTGGTCAAAGGCACTACACGATTGGCGGGGTATTGGATTCTGGCTCCGGATGCGGCCGAAATGGGTTTCCCTGATCCCACATATGAAGTGATTAGATCTGCTACGGTATCATAGGCTTCGTCTTCAAACTGGTACTGGTATCTCTCGTATACAGTTTCCGGATGCACGACAATCTTAAAAATAAAACAATATAAAAGATTAGTACTAAGCAAATACTCGTATATCTGGCTCATAAAAGGCGTGAAAAATGAAATCTAGTCAAAATTATGATACATACCCTTTGAATAACAAAGTGTAGATGTTGTCCATTAGACCGGCAACTTAGTACGTAGTTATCTGGCTGTGACGATGATTCCCGGACAAGGAACTCCCGGTCTTGTTGCAGCAGACTCTCAGCAGCGGTCCGGCTCAGGGCTCCGTGGTACCACCCATGGGATATAATCTGATCGGAAGGCAAGGAGAACTCCCATTCTAGTAGCCCTGATGTCGTCATAGCACTGGAGTCCTTAGGAATAAAAAAATAATTTTATCACAATATTTTCATTACGATCACAGTTAAGAAAACACAAAAGCACTTAACGATAGATAACTTCTACAAACGGACGTGATCTAAACTCAAGTTATTATTATTTACTATTCACAGCAACTGATTTGTACGAATACCAAACGTTTGAATATTTACTTACCATTGTACTCGTAGTTCAGCTATCGCTCGACAAGACAATATTGATTTATCTACATTACACTCGTGAGGTATGTGTACAATTGGTACGCCATATGAAAAGTACCGGGGTGCACTTTAGGGGTGCTTTCGATCGATATTCCCGCCCCGCCTAAATTTCTCTAGCATGTTGGCACGACTCAAAGTCAGCAACTTCATGTTATATCTTAATACGCACGCGTAAAGTGAATCAGTTTTTAAACGTGCGTCGTTTTAAAAGTTTATCAAAAATAACATTAAAATTAATATTTTCTAGATACCTGCAGTTTTGTTGGATAGTAACAATTAATCATGAGAACATTTTCGAACCTACTATACCCCTATTTTGTTAGTATCATTGTAAGCCGGGGTAGCTCAGTGGTAGAGCGTCGTACTAACTATACGGAGGACCTGGGTTCGATCCCCAGCTCTGGCAAAACCTACCCGTCCAAATGACTTTTTGTTCATTTCTTTGTTTTTATTTTGACCCGGCGATCTTTTTACCGCTTAACAGTCGTTTCTTTATTTTTTTTATAATTTTGATCTCCTTAAGAACCCTCCTCGTACTTCAACGAATATTTGAAAACAAAAATTAGCCGAATCTAGAATTGTTCTCGAGTTATGGGACCTATGGCGCCTAGGACCATTTAGCGATGCATTTTTATATACTAGTAGGTATATAGATTTTACCAGGATAGAAAACAGTCAGTGCAAGTCGAACTCGCACACGGCGGGTTCCGTACCTACCACCATAGACAGAAAGACTGCCGACGCTTAGTAATAGCATTCCGATTTAGACTTTGGATACAGAACCCTAATATGAGTAGGTATGCTCTAATCCACTCGCGAGGAGAGAATTGTCTCCATCACTAAGACATTAAAGGATAGAGTTCTTTTTGCGATGTATGGGTTTTACATGGGAAAGTTCTACCTGAGTGGTTTGTACTACGGGTTTTAGTTTCGGCGAGTTCAAGTAAATAAAACCACGGATAGTTTAGGTCTGTAGGAACTAACTTGTTGCATTTGAAATTTTACAAACATCTCACGATGCAGGCATAATGCACAATTCCGTGTTGAAAGTTTAATTTTTAAACATCCTCTTCACACTGATTCTATCGTACGACACACGAACAGTCTTCTGTATCTCTTTCCAGTCCTAAGATGTTTAGCAAAACACTTTACTCAAGATCTAAACTATGTGTTCTTATATTGATCTTAATATCGACTGAAAATAATTGCTATGAGAAAAGTAAGAGGCATTATTCATATTACTTTATTTTTTATTAATAAGTAACATAAATCTCTTTTTATTGCAGCTTTACGAAAAATCGTCCGAAACCAATCAAAAATGATACCGAGGCCTTTCAGTGAAATTGGAGGAATAGCGTGGAATAACACTAAGTCGCAATTTCCACAAGGAATGATGTACCCGGGATTTACTCAGGTGAAAACTTTAATACATAAAATGCAGCGACCGAAGATTTCCACTATACTGTCATCGGTGGAGACGAGTCGCAGCAAATCAACATATTCAAAATTGAAAATGGGCCAACATAATAATGTAACATTTGAGTTCAGATCGGCGAGGAATGTTTTTAATAATCTCACAAGCCCCGACGACGACGACACCAAAAGCATTTTGTTCCATAATTTTAACTTAAAAGATCAATTTTCAAACAACACGTACCCAGGAAATATTTCCCTAGAAACCTTCTACCATATACCTACTTCTTCAAATTTTTTCCCAAATATTGATCAAAGTGTGCTTGCGAACAAGGATAAAGAAGATCTTGGAAATAAATCAATGTTGATTCCTTTATTTCCTAAGGACAACAGTAATTTAAGAATAAATAGCATATTCTATCCAAATACTGATACTAATTTGAGACTCAAAATGAGAAATGTCCCTTTAACTGGACTGACGGTACCAGAGATAGAAACAGAAGAGGATAAACCAGATTTTATATTACAAGAACTACCGATCACAGATGTTCACTCAGCGTACCAATATAATGTTTCGATTCATCCTATCCACTGCTCACAAATTTTAAAATCGAAGACAGACATAGATGTCTCAAAAAAGTTCGCACTACTTAATTTGGAGGTAATATTATTTTAGAAATTTACCATGATTTAGTTACATCTAACTAACTTTAAATTAAAATAACCTGTGATTTTTCAGCCTTCCTGGATATCGAAGAAACGATACTGGAATCGGATTTTTAATAGCCGTTACGAGTTTCTTATGAGAAGTCCTAAGTGGCCTTCCTTGAAGGTAATTAATTAGGTAAGCGTATCTAAAAGTTTTTCCAATCGTAAATATTTCTTAATCAAATTATTCTTTTAAGGTCATTTTAGTGCCCCGTACTCACGTGGATTCTATATGGAAACAGTCTTTCGAAAAATATCACAATAACAGTGCAAGCACCATTATATCAAATGTTATTAAAAAGTTAAAATTCTACACTAATTTAACATTTCATTGGAACGAGGTGTCACATTTGAGTCTCTGGTGGAAACATGCTAATCAAAAATCTAAAACGGTAAGAAATATATAAGCGCAGTAAATAGTATTAAATTAAGTGATTTTATAAGCCTATATATTAATTTGTCAGCCTGTAATTAATATGCCGTCGTTAATTATTCTGGTAGACTTTCCTTCGTCTTCTAAGAAGTGGTCGGTTAGAAATAACCACTGGAGGGTGGGTCGAAACTGATGAAGCCACGTCTGATATCTTCGGCCTTGTTCATCTTTTAATGGAAGGTAATAAGCACCCTATGAAATGTTTACATTATTATAAGTTTGTGCCTATTTTAAACCATAATTTTCATACAAATTGTTATGCTTGATTTCAGGTCATCAGTGGTTGAAACAGCACATTAAATATTCGCCAAAAGTTGCTTGGCTTACTAATAGTGTATCCCATAGTTCAACTTTACCTTACCTACTCTCAGCTTCTGGAATATCACAACTGGTTCTTACAAATCTTCACTATTCATGGGAAAAATATTTTGCTGAATACCAGCTTAGCGATTTTATTTGGGTTCAAGATTGGGACAGTGATAAATCAGTACACACTGACATCAATAACAATCTTAACAAAATGGGAAATGATAGATATCCTAAATACTCCGTGCTTACCCATTACTTGCAGTTTAATTCAGCCGGTCTAGGAGCATGTGGGCCAAACGGTGACATATGTGAGAATCACTACGATTTTGGAAGAGCTAATTTTAACATAGATGTGAACGCTTATAATATTAGGAATAAATCGGAAATTTTACTTGAACAATATTCTAAAACAGGGACTATTACGTCCCATAATATTATCATAGCACCAATCGGAGGTGATTATCATTATGAATCGCAGTCGGAGTTTGACTTTCAATACAACAATTATGAAAAAATTGTAGATTTCATCAACACGAACCGCGATATCTATAGAACTACTATTGAATATGGTACACCGTCAGATTACTTTAGATCAATTATTGAAAGACGAAAATCTTTTACGACTTTAAAAGGAGACTTTCTTAATTTTGCTGATATCAAAAGTGGGATTCCTGCTTATTGGGTGGGCTATTTTACTTCAAGACCTCTATTAAAAATTTCCGTACGGCGACTTCAGTCAACCTTACGCACGACAGAACTTTTATTTACTTTCGCATTAAGTGTCACTTCATTACATAAAAATCACTCTTCTAATTTATCTGCCCTTTTAATGAGAGCCAGAGAAACCGTTGCTCGTTTACAAGATCGGAACGTGGTCAGCGGAACGTTACCAGTGAGCACATTGAAATATGTACATAATCAGATTGTAAATACGGCTAAAGATTGTTGGTACATTCAAGAAGTATCAGCGAGTATGTTAAGTATTAAGCGAGGTGAAAATAAAGTATATCTACAAAAATATGTATACCGAGATGGTGAGTTTACTTCTACTTTTAGAACCGTCGTTCCAGGTGAACAAATTTATATATTCAACTCTCTAAGCCACGAAAGAACAGAATTAGTTGAATTGATAACGAGATATCCCAACGTAAGAATCGTGGATCACAACAAGAAGGAAGTTACAATTCAAATAAACCCAATATGGAAGTATAATTCGAATAATCTTCTAAAAATATCTAAAAACTTTTTCAAGATTTACTTTGTAATTACGATGCCTCCACTGACGCTTGAACTGTTTCAAATAAAGGAAACGTATGATGCTGTACAACATGCTTCTACTATATACTGCACAGATTGTACTATAGATGAATATGGTAATAGTGGCACAAAATTTCCATTCAAGCTACAACCCATAGAAACGGGGGATATTCAACTAGAAAATTATAAGAACCGACTAGTATTTGATGAATATACAGGATTTTTAAAAAGTGTGATTAACAAAGAAACGAGTGTGGTAAAAACAGTAGCGATTGACTTCGGAGCATTCAGAAGTGCCGATGATAACGCAGGAATGTTCTTGTTCAATACAAATGTATCGAGGCCACTATATGATATTTTGTCACCTTATAGAATGGGAAGTAAAGTAAAAATAATGATAATTGTTTCCGGACAAATTACGATAGAATTAACATCTATTTACGGTAAACTTTTACATCATACTGCCAAAATCTTTAACCTAATGACTGGTCCGTTGTCGAGCGCTCTTTACATTGAAAGCAAGACTGATCTAGATGTTTCACCGAAAAATCGAGAGATAGAAATATTCCTTTCTATTCAAACTGATATCAACAATGGTAATAATCCAGAAATATTTGTGGACAATAATGGTTTTCAATATACAGCCCGACTCATAAATATAAGCAGACGAGTAGAGTCAAATATCTATCCTATGACAAATATGGCTTTTATACAAGATCAAAAGAGTCGTTTAACTCTCATGACAGATCACGCACAAGGTATCACAGCGTTACAGGAAGGTCAACTTGTTGTTATGTTGGACAGAAGGGTTTTGTATAATGATGGTCGAGGTACAAACGAAGGTTTAGCAGACAGCAGCACAACTGTCCATCGCCATTATTTATTACTTGAAAACTTTTTTGAAAGTAACAGCCGCGAATCAGGGACCGCGAAAACTGAAATTGTATTGCCGAGTCTATCCGCAAGATATTTGGCTAATTCTCTAAATTATATCTTAGACATTTACTTAATTGACAAAAATGATACTGATTACTGTTATTACACTTTTTTGCCGTTAGTGAAAAATTCTTTCCCGTGTGATGTTGTTGTTATGAACTATAGGGCTACAATTACCAAACAGTTAGAAAAATCTACTTCATATTCTGCTTTAATGACGCTACATAGACAGAGTTTTACGTGTAAAATACATAATGACTTAAATCAGTTTTGCAACGGGCAAACTACATTTAGTTTAGAAAGAATATTACGTTATGTTAAAGCTGTTTATCTTACCAATTTAGTTGGAACGACTGATAATGTACCAGTGCCTGAGTTGGATCATGCGAACTTTCCTCCCATGGAATTAATAACATTTCGAATGTATTTTTAAATTTCGTATTACTGTTTAATGTAAATCGACACCGTTATATGTAACTACCTAATAAATAAAGTGGATTCGTGAATTTTTTAAACTCTTTTAACTCCTCATTAACACCATAATTATATTATTACATTGAATTAAGAAGCGACCTCGAGGACAACAGCTACTTTGTTATAGGAATTAGTACGTTTAATTTGAGTTTTGAGTACATAAGTGGTAAATAATTATGTGTATGTACATACTTTCAATCAGAAGCTATTTTTTTTTATTTACCATTATTTGTTTCTTTACCATCGCTTGCTTTTATATATTTTTTTAAATTCAATGTTTTTTTATCTGCGTCATTCTAACTTCATTCAATTTTGTTAATCTGTTATCTTTCATAGACAATAATCACAGTGTAGTGTCATCGAGTGTCATGTCAAGTCATTCATTAATTCTATTACTTTTTCTGTGTCGTGAATCGTGGTATAAAAAACCAGTTTCAAAGTACTTATTTTAATTAAACAAAAAACTAAAAGTTAATTAATCAGTGCATAAGTTTTAGAAAGGTATTTTCTTCAAACAAATGACCATTACGGTTGGTGGAATTAGCATTTGTGCTTATTTACTTTCAAGAAAAGGATAGTGCAAGTCGAAAACATCTCGTAACATATTTTAGTCCTAAATCTACAATTTATAAGCTCAAATAATGAAATTGTTGCCTGAATTAAATGCAGTATGAAGTAACTAACCTTGATTCTATGAAGAATATTATGAAAGAAAGTTTTAACATATGAAATAAGAGCTGTAAAGTTCCAAGAAATACATGACACCGGACATGACACAAAAAGCTTGCGTGGTTAAAAGTACTTGCATTGCTCATTGAACTCATTAGGTTTTGCGGCCTAAAGTCGTTTTAGCAATGGGGTTACTAATATCGAAAATTTGGAGCCTATTTGGAAATGAAGGTAAGTTGTATATATCTTTATTTTAAAAGTTATTACTTGTCACATGATAAGATATCGTCGGATGTGTTTGAACAAGGACAACTGTTGCTACACAGTATAAACATCTTTTATCTTCCGTATTACAGTGGTTGTATTGTTTCAAAAATAAAGAACAAGGCTTATTGATGCAAAAAGTTACTTTGTTCGCTGGGTTACTGGTCTGAGTGTTTTAAAATATGTGTATAGGTCAACAACTTGATGGTAAACAATCTGCTATACATGGTAGAACTTAGTTTGCTCAGGCAAAAACCTACTGCTGCTCTCCTCCTTCACCAGTGAAAAGGGAATCCATTTCATTGATTATCTTGTTTTGGTAAACAACCTGTAGTTACTAAAGATTCAATATTTAAGGCGCATTTTTTGTAAGGTCAAAGGTTTGACTTCAAGATAACGGAGATAACAAAAGAAGAGAACGAGACCTTGTCCTATAAAGTAACATTTAGGCAGTGAACACTTAAAATCTGATGGCCTACTCGCTCATTTTCTGTTGTACTGACTTAATAGTAAATCCTTTTCTACTCAATTGCAGTATTTATACAGAATTTTGTATTTTTGATTTACAGAACATAAGCTAGTGTTGGTAGGCTTGGACAATGCAGGGAAGACGACGATCTTGTACCAGTTACTCCTAGGTGAAGCTGTGCACACAAGGCCTACAATTGGATCCAATGTCGAAGAGGTTGTTTGGAGGAACCTACGCTTTGTCATGTGGGACCTGGGTGGGCAGCAAAGCCTCCGATCTGCATGGAATACTTACTACACAAATAGCGAGGTACACATACTTTCAGTTTTATATTATACTAGCAAACGCCAGCGACTTCGTCCACGTGAAAGATAATTTTCCCCGTTTTTTTCACATTTTCCATTATATCT
>DWOF01000329.1:0-10936 GCA_018250795.1 Clito sp. Burns02 | reverse complement strand
GTCACCTAAAGTCAAACCTTTATCCGTTAGTCATGTGTCAGAAGAAATTAATATTCTCGCTTACATTATAGAGGTTCTTATGTTTCTAGATTTTTTATTTTGCAAAAATGACTAATTCCCTTGTTCGTGAAAGTGACTAATTCCAGTGTTGTTTATTCTTGACGTGATCACTACAGTGAGTAATATCTCTGGAAGATGTACCTATTCAATTTCTTACAAAATACATTTTACACTCCTACTTCTTTTTTTACCTACACGGAGGTGTATCATTTTGACCTTTACGGAGTCTAAATCATTATTTCTGATATCCACTACCGATTGAGCTTTACTAATTAAGTAGGTACCTAAATGTGCATTGATTTCTTCTGTTACAATATGTTGAACGCGAGCGATAAATTTTTGAATACGACCTAGCTGACTAGGCGAACGTAACGTGTGTCGTTTTAAAAATTCGTCGGTACATTATACGGCTAAGTCCACAATGGTTTGTTTGCCGTTCCGTTCCGTCTACGGCAACAGCTGGCTCGGCTACCTGCCCGAACAATGGAGACTCCCGGCGATAGACCCCGACCACTATTATTATTGTTTTATTTCATTTCCTAGCGAATAGCGAAACGGAGCGCTTTAAGCTATCGTCGAATTTATTATCGGATAAAATTTTAATTGCGTCAATCGTATCAAAACAGTCTATTGTTTTACAGCCAACAAATAAGAACAAATGTCATTGTAATTATTAAACTGTTGTACCAGCATACTATCGGTCCCATACCTACTACATATTATGTTAGTATGATTGTGCCTATTTCAAATCCTAAGAACCGCTTACCACATTATAATTAAACAAATAATTAGGTAGGTAACATTCTTCCTCAGAGGAAATTAATTACAAATGACGCTAATAAAAAAAGTACAAGATTTAAAAAATGTTGACTCCACTTAGCTTTCCGTAAAATATTAGTATATTGTGGCAATTTGTATTAAAGTCGAATGGTCGAGACGGAGCGCTATTATTGTTTCCCATTCCCTAGCGAAAACGCAGCTTTTAAAGCTACGATCAAATTTATTGTTTGCGAAAATGATAAATTGCTCGGTTTCTTTGTTCACTAAATATTCACCTTATGTATTTTGCCAACAGCGTTGTGTTTCACACAACCTGTAATTTCGCATTTGTGTATTGCGTAGATTTTATGGTTCTTATCGTGTAAATTTAATTACTAGTAAATTAAGTTTTGGTAATTATTGAAAGGTAGAACCACCATCGTCATCATCTCAGATCTGTCCCACTGTTGGATACAGATTTCCGATTGGGTTTCTCGGAACAGAAGGGTTTAAGTCATAGTTCAAACACTAGGCAATGACTGCAATCGAAATGAATAATTTTAATACATAAACCAACATTGACAACATCAATAGTTAGGTACTTTGTTTTCCTTGAAACTGTGTGTCATAATTGTCTCTCCACCAGGATATTTAATACTATACCTACAACTACCCTATCATCAACATGTTTTATTTGTTCTATCGTTTCTAGTAAAGAAAGAACATTTTTCTCTTTTACGATTCGTTACCAAAATTCTCTCCAAATTGACACTATTCTCACCGAAACTTATATCTTTTGAAAACAAAAGCGTATCGTTAATTTTTATTTTCATTCCGTTGCAGGTTACTTAGACTTTTTTAAATAGCGTAATATAAAACAAAGTTGTGAATAAAATAAACTGTATTCGCACATTTTGCACGCTTATCGTTTCAAGCCGAAGTATTAAATTCTTCGATCGCGCGTAATTTGAAACGCTCTGCCACTGCGTGAAAAGCATTTCAGTACGTTTGCAAAGTGGAAATACTTGTTTTAAAATATTCTTCTTCCCTTTTTTATTCAAAGCTGCAGACAGATTAGTGTTTCATCTCGGTTGAAGAATTGATATGCAGCTAGGAAACGGTTTTTAACTCTCAGTTTACATTTTACGAGTGGCTATGAATTGTGGCAATGAATTTGTATTGGATACTATTAGTGAGATAGAGGTTTCTTTTGACTATTTATTTAATGTGCATAGGACGTGATTAAGCATGTGTAATAAGCTTAAATAATAATTTATCTATCTTTTATATAGTAGGTACTTAAAAATTTACATTTCGTATTTATAAGAGTAGTAAACTTCTTAAACTTATCAGCGATTGCAGACAATCGCCATTTAAAATGCAAATCCATTTTCCTTAAAGTAGATAAAGATTACTCGTAAAGTGAAGCAAAATGTTAATATATTTCACAAGGAAATCCTTATCTTTGTAAAATTAAACGGATATGACACAGAGCCCGGCGTGAGATTACAGCACAAAATTAATCACTGATAAATAACTGATAAGATATAACTGAAGTCTGTAATTTCTTTGCACTTTTTGAGTTTTTGAGATTGAGTGGAAAATTTTTTGGTGCACGTATAAGAATTTTTAGTCTAATAGCCATAGACTGTATTACTTAATGGTAATAATTTTCGAAGGCACTGATAGTTTGTCCCTGAAGCTGAGTTTCAGACAAAGGTGAGATGAACATCTGATAAACCTTCCCAACGACATGTAGGTGACACTACATCCGTACGGCGCTCTAAATTTTAATGATCTTTGTCAGCATTCTGTATCTTTTCACCATAGTAGAGGAGATGTTCTACGAAAAATTTAATGTTTTAATTTAAATTCTAAAATGTCAATGTTGCAACATTACTGAAAAGTTTTCCTTTTGGTTAGTTACCTATACTTATTTATACATTGCGCTAACAACCGCGCGTTTTCCTCATTCGAGTTGAACGTTCTATCCCCGGTGCCCACATTCGGAGTTGTTTTTTGTGTTTTAATGTTTTGCCGATGCGATCAGTTTAATGTCGGTGCGCTGGCCCTCTCCTCGCAACGTGTTCGATAAGGCGTGCACATTAACGGGGCGCTGCAGCGATAGCGACGGAATCGTGTAATTTGCGCCTCGTAAATTTTAAGCCGTCGCAAATTTTTCGCCTCTCCCACTAATTACCAGTCCGCCGGCATCCCCAGAGGCTGCTAAATGTGCCTCGCGCACGTCCCGAATGCAGAGCAGCACTAGTTGCGATCTGCTCCCTGCACGCTAACAATGGCCTTTGTTTTGACTACCGGAACTGACCTACGTGCTCGAATAATCATTCGGTTCGCTTTGCACATTATTTGCATCACTGTTTCATATTAGCAAGTAATCAGTAGGTATTGTAATAAAATGTGTCGGATGACTCAACGCGCGTCATGTACTCGTACAGATATGGCGTACCGTGCTCCTATTTTTAGAAGAACGCAACTTAATAATCGGCTCATTATAATATCCTTATGTATGTTTAACAAAAACAATAAAGCCTGGTTACCTCAAAGCCTATTAATCTCTATACATGTAAATTTATAATAATAAATTTTAACGTCATCGCGTATAGTTAGTAGGTAATATTTTCCAAAAACAACATTCAAATAGACCAGCGGGCTTGGCTTACTCTGCAAATATGATATGAGGACGTGCGCTTACAATTCAAAGCACATGCTAAAATTTTAATTTGAATGTAAAACTCTGCACCTAAAGTTTTATCCTTATAATGCGCCCCGAATGCTCTGAGTCAACTGCCACGCGCGGCCAACGAATATAGGACCGTGCGCAGAATAACGAATGGTAAATCGGTGACATCACTTGCTAGGTACATTCGGATTAAACCACCTCACCAAAAACACTCCACTCGCAACCGTATGCAACTATATTTATAACACATTTTCCCATAGCGTTATCATGTCCCTGAACATTTTACAAACATGACGCGTTTCGACAGAAATATCACGTTTAAAAATTTGATTTACCTTGTTGACAGTATTTTACATTTAGTGCATTCCGTGTTTAATGGCATTGATTCCGTAATCGAATTACACTTTAGGCTAATTAAAGTTATTGGAATCGTGCTCGCTGTTATTTCGATGATTTTATTTGAAACTGCGCTGAAACGTGCAAAGTCGTGTTGGAATTGGGGCTGAATTGGTATCTCGGCGTAACTAGACGCCAATGGAGCGTGTCGAAGGTGATCGCGGTGGTGGTTTTTGCGCAGTCGACGTCTGCGCCCGGCGGAGCGCAACCACCCGCCAAGGTCAGCTCCTGCCCGTGTCTGCCCAGTTTTCCGCTTCTCTTTATTACCTACGCGCCGGCCTTGCCGTCTGCGCACTTTTTATCTAAACACTGGACGCTCCATTTGATTACAACGGAACCATACAGATAAGGCCTGACCAACGATAAAAACAGGAGGGATATGTCAACGCCGCCATACATTACGTAATACCTACATCCATATACACATTTGAATAAACCATTTAAATGGTGGTTACGTTAATATTTTGCCTGTTAACACTGTGTTCTGATAAAGTGCTATAAATACAGCTTTCATAGTACTGAACTCCATAGTCCACATTTTTCTATTCATTTTTTAAAATCACTATCACTTATAGTTAGTTACTATTTCCACTTGGTAGGTCAATAGTTGCTAAACAATAAGCATTTATATAAGTAAGTTTTGAATTAGAAGTGATTGTCTCAGCCGGGTCCGCCTCGGTTCCTTTCCGTTGGTGCACCACGTGTGTGACCTTACCACGATTTCAGCTGTACCAATTGTATCGATTATTGCAATAACCTTCAAACGTAAAGTAAATACATTCACTTTAAAATTAATCGCAAATTGACTTGGCAATATGCTACACAGAAGGTTTAGAGTTAATAACTTTTCGGCGGCCTTACGATACTTATGATATTTTATTTTATTTGTACGTTGTAGGTACTTACCTAACAGTCCTAATTACTGTTGCACTTTATTTAAATGTTGTTGTACTGTAATTATATACGTAGGTACGAGTATTATTCCATTCGGATTTTATTTCAAAACTGATGAAATCACTAGGTAAATCCTAATGATTTCACGAAGAGCTTACTTCGTATAGTCTGCTTCAATGACAAATGAATCGTTATAATCCATTCGCAATATTCAGCGATGTCAATACGGTAACATATGAGTTTGCAGAACAAACATAGACAAGTGGAACTAAGCTAGCCAGAATGGAGCCTTGAAATGAACAATCCGCTTCCATACTACGCGAGGATTTCTACTTGAAGCCTTTTTGCTCCTAAAATTCCAATATCGGGTGATATCTGAGCTTATATTCGAGTGCCTAATATACGAATGTGTGATATAGATACCGTCGTCGCTTTGATTTGTTGACGGGCTTTGATAATAAAATGTTCAACGAATAAGTTAAGTTAATATACAAGTTTTTTAATGTAAGTTCTTAAGTACAGGATATCTTCGCTTTTATTTCTTAACTTTTAACCCTACCTCTGTCCACATGATAAGTTTTTTGATGTTACTATTCTCTTAAGGTCCTGATCTGAATATCATAATTATGAGGAAATGAATATGAAGACGTCTGCATAGATCTGACATATTACTCAATGTTGTAATGAACAACCAACAATATTATATTCTGAAATGTCAAATAAAGTTCAACAATAGACAGTAAATATCACTTTAGAACCATCCGTTCTTCGCATTCTGTTTGTCTTGATAGCTCAGCTGGTGAGAGCGCCCCCCTCGACTAGAGGGAGACCCAGGTTCGAGTCCCGGTCAAGACCATGGATGCGTGGAACTGGCGGTCTAAAATAATTTAGAAGTAAAATATAAAAATTTGGTAAAGGAACAGAGGTAGAGTTAAATAGATTCAAACAGTCAGTTTAATACCTACAAATTGACCACCAAACGTTGAACAATGCCAAACGATTCCTGTAATTATTTTGGCTATCAATTGTTATGCTATCAATTCCTCGATGGCGAGTTGATCGAATCGCCGGCTATCACAAAGGCCGGGGCCCGAGTGTTTTTTCTCCCTTCCTATTCTCCGCCCGAGCGCCCGACCGCTCTCACGAGATTCTTATTTAGATTCGCTTCCGTCTGATTGCTCTTGGTAATCTTTTGACTTGGTTATTGAATGTCTTCCCCGTGCGTGTCGGCAGCGATGCAACAACGCTCTGCCGTCGACGGTACCGTGAAACAGAGACACAGATTCCCTTTGACACTCATTTCTTAACCTACTCTTGTTTCTAAAATCAAACTAACAAAATACGGCAGGTACTTAAGTTATATTTAGTTATCTAATAGGTCCGATGAACCTTTCTTAAATTATCTAGATCGTGAGGTCGTTGCTGTATAGTTAGGTACCTACTAATTTGTTATCCGATAAAACGTGAATACGTATAAAAAACTACGATTTATTCGTATAGTAATCTACGTATTCTTCTTATTTACTTTATTAATATTAACAGCCTAACATATTCAATAAGTGTCTTGACTTGGAATTTTAAAATATAAAAGTAAACATGTATTGTTTCAAGTCTATTGTCTGCACGTAATCCAGTCAGGTGTCCGCTTTTAAGTCTCACCTGCTACTGCAGTAATGTAAATAATCCTTTCTATTATGGAAAGAGAAAATTAATAATGTATACTCAATTGCACAATTATAAATGGACAAACAATTTATCCTAATTGACAATAACAAACATTTTCTAAAACAAAATATTAACTAAGATTAGTTCGGGTTTATTTAAATCGATTACACTGTAATACGTGACGAAATTACGACTTCGATTGCTGATTTGTCGATCTCACCTGATCAAACACGTAAATCAATTACACGGGTCAAGACTACAGACAAAGGGACAGAGTACTTTATCTTGTAGCAAAATAATGTTGCAACAACAATGGCGTTCTAATAGTTAAAAGTTTTTCAAACTGCTCAAAGTCAATGCCCCTTTGTTAGACAAAAGTGATTGTATCTACCAATCGCTGACAATGAAATCGAGAAATATTTTCCTCAAGCTAAGTGCCTACTTAAATTTTATAAATAAAAACTTATATTAAGGCCAGAACTATCAATTATTCACAATCGCGTTCTTTTTTTTCTTAAAATAACATGTTAATTACCACTTATATTTACACAAAGAATGATTTAATAGGACTGAATTGAATCGTTAAACTGCAGATGTGTTCGCTGCTAATGCGCTATGAAATCGCTCTGTTTTCACAAATAGTCCAATGATAGTCAAGAGCACAATTACGGAATGTCACTAGCATCGACCGAAGAAAATGAGATTTGTTGTTCTCTACTCGCAGCTCTGCGAGGAATTGACATCTAAACAGACGGGCGCACGCTGGAATAAAAATTCTGTTGCATCTATATCGAAAATAAAATTTGAGGATTTATGCACGATGGAGAGCGCGACGTTGCGTTGCCGCACCAAGCTATTTTCAACTGGGTTATGCTTTAAATAGCACATTACGATAGGATTCAGTTTCACGAGTTTTTCCCTGTTCCCGGCCCCACACTCGCGGCGCCCACACAAAGAATTTTTCCGCAAGATCATTCCACTGACACTCATTGGCTTTATAATTATGAAGCGGCTCCCTCATATTTCGTAATTTTCTCGTTCTTGCGCTATTTTATGACTAGCGTTTATGAACTTGTGTGAGTTTTAGTAGCTATCGTTTTTGTGTGATTACATTTGTTGCATTTTGTTTGGATCGCGTCGTGATTTGTAGATGTGAAACAGGTGGTATGTTATTATAGGTACGACACCTGTCCAGTGAGCATAAGAGTGCGTTCGACTCAGCTGTCACTGTCCTGTACCCAAAGTAGAATGAGAGTTGTCGTTTAGGAACTAACACATATTTTATTTGCATACTACATGTTTCTCTTGCATTTGTATGAAAAAAGGCTACTTACATATTCACTTTCAAGTTATGTTTGAAATCAAGCAAGTTATGTTTCTTTTCGTGTCGAAACTGTGAATAATAAAATTTCTATTTATATAAATCATATCCATCTTTCTAACCCTAGGCTTTATGAAACTGCAAGTTCAAGACATCATGCGTTTTTCTCAGATTACAGAGCAAGCCAGGAAATCAGAACCTAGGCTATTATTGTCATGCAATCAGTTTATGCTTCACTATTAACAAAAAACAAACGGATGATGTGTTGAAGGTGTTGTGTGTGTAAGTGGCGCGGGCCTGAGAGCGGCCGCCGCGCGTGCCTGCTAACCCGGTAGCCGCTTGTGCTTGGCTCCGGGGCGGACCGCCCGGAGAGTAACCAGTGTGTTTTGTTGTTCGCAGAGTTGCCCCGCACCGCATCGGCTTGCTCGCTGACCGCCGAGCCGCTAATCTCGCTTTTTTCGCGCCCCACCGTCGCCCGCCCAGACCCGCACCGGCAGCCAGCCGCCATGCTCGCGCACCAAGCACCGCTCGCCCTCTAATAAACTCAACCGTCAACAACGATACGAACGCGTGTGATAATAATAATTTAATACTCGCCTAAATAAGCTTGCAACGTCGGTGTCTTTAATTCTAACTTATTTGTAAGATTAATAATATATTAGTAAGTAACTGCCGTTGTATCCGCGCGAGTGTCGCTGCGGTGTCGCGTGTTACCTCGCGTGTGAAGTAGTGTGTGGTAGTGAAGGGTGCGCGGGCGCCGTCGACTCTGCGCGAAGTGTAAGAAGTGCATGCCCAGAGCGCGCGGGCGCGCTCGCCCTCCGCCGCCTATGCGCCGCACTCGCTCAGCGTAACTGCGCGCGCGTCTTCCACCCTCGACTATTGTGGCAACGATGGCAACCATGGTGAACATGAATAGCCTCCTGAACGGCAAGGACTCACGCTGGCTCCAGCTCGAAGTGTGCCGCGAGTTCCAACGGAATAAGTGCTCGCGACCCGACACCGAGTGCAAGTTTGCGCATCCCCCAGCAACCGTCGAAGTGCAGAATGGAAGAGTTACCGCTTGCTACGATAGTATCAAGGTAAGAATTTATATCATTAGTTTTCTTTGTTTTTTTCGTGCCTAGGTTAAGCAAAAATCTCAATTGCAATTGTCGGATTAGAACCCCTTAGGCAACATTTTCAACGTCGCCATTTCGAGCGCCGACCTCAATTCCAAGGCTAGCCTCGAGTGACGTCAGCCGCCCCACCGTAGCAGCCGTCGTCTTCTATTGTATGGGAATTGGCATTGCGCTAACATAATGAACAGGACGATGACTCGGCGGCGCCTTGCCTTATCCAAGATACCTATGTATTCCAAACGTCATTTCAATGCCTATAAGTAAATAGGTCGCATGTATCATCTTTTTAAATTAATACATGCGACCTATTTACTTTTAAGTATTCGTAGGTTTTTTTATAGTATACTAAAGGGTTTAAATAAAGACATTTTAAAAATTGCATTGCATAATAAAACTTTATATCGACCAGTTTGCGGACACATTACGCGTTATCAGCTCGGCGGAATGACGTGATAACATTGTAGGTATTTCGGGCGAATGGAGGGTGATAAAAATTAAAATGGACATGTAAACACGCACCTCTGCCGTTGCATCGCCCGGGGCTTACTTAGATAAGGCATCGTACGAGCGAACATTTATTTACACGGAATTTCTCGAAAATGTGCATTTAAATAAAACATGTTACAACTTACAACTATTTCCGTCAAATAGAGACCTATCGGATTAGATCCGTTTGCTAAACAACAAAAAAGTTGAGAATAAAAGGATTTCTCGTTTCTTAGTATTTCCCTTCATATTTTCCTTTGATGCTCGGTTGAATAACGCGATCAAGAGATAAAACGCACCAAGAACGGGGCCGGGCCCGATGGTTCGGTAAAGATTTCTGCGTCTATCGTCTCGTTCTGCGCTCGAACGCTATTTCAATATGCTGCATAGAGCCTTCTAACGTTACCTTTGCAACGCCGGCAACGTCTTTACCAATGACAACCGTTAGCCCAAAGACACCGCCAAAAATCTTTGTAATTTCACCATCTACTGTATTGTCTATCATCACCGCTAATTATCTAATGAATTAAGAGTTGTGTTTAAACAAAAGATCTTTCAACACTACGTCCCAGACAAAACAGAAAAGTAGTTCTATTTGTAGCTGTGTTCGTAGATAGTGTTTATAAAAACAGAGACTAGACTAAACGGAGGCGTTGAAAAGAAATACCTATATTCGCATTCAGGCATTCGGATGTGTGTAGGGACCCGTGCAGTAATTCGCTTAAAGCTGGCCATCACGTATATCCCGAGACAATAGACGATCGGCGTGCATTGTCCGGGCATTGTGCATCGTAGTATCGCACATGTTGGACAATACAGCCGCCTCTGCTGACACGCCAACGATGCCTTATCTTATTCCTCAGACTCCTTGCCATCCCATTCTATTCCATGTACTGAGAACCTCCAACTTTTCGTATTAAAAGCGTTCAAATTAAATTCTTATCCACGTATCCATTGTCCAACTCGTATGTATAACAAAGGCACTTACGAATATCAACCGACAATCCTGTTAAGCTGTACCTACTGTTTCTCCTCCCAACTTTTATCAAATAAAAGCAAATTGGCCCGTAGGCCTTTAATTAAACATTTATTATAAAAAGTTTTTGAACTTGAAGCATGATATCGGGTAATTATGAGTTATAGACGGGCAATAAATGGCTTTGCTTTATCGTTTCTCTTTCAGTGGAGGCATAAAATTGCGTAGTCCTAGTACGATATCTGAAATGTATTAAATTTTTTTCATAAAGAACTTACGTACTTCGGAATCCCCTTTACCTCATTGAAACAATGCAAGAAGTTCAAGTACGACTTAGCAAGAAAGTTATTACTTTTCGAACTCGAAATGTTATCGTTTTGTCCTTCAATAATGGATTGCGGGAAAATCCCAACAATATTATCCCCACGATAAATTTACCGCACATTTTATTATTACAGCGAAGTTGCCTACAGCATATAGGTAGCATGCCAGTACTATGTTACGAGTAACCGAAGTAATTTACACTTTTTTCGTACCACAGTCCCTTATTTGTTTGTACC
>DWOF01000328.1:0-10944 GCA_018250795.1 Clito sp. Burns02 | reverse complement strand
CTGAATATTTTTCTTATCTTTTTAAGGATTTATTCAATCAAGTCGATCAGTAGTCGGAATTGGGCGCATTTGCGTTACAGAGTCTTATTATTTTAGCAAATAACTACGAACATAGATGTAAGTACTGTAACCTATCTCGGTATATGTTCAATGATGTAGAACCTATCTAGGTAGTCTAGGTACAATAGGTTGAATGAATTCTCAGGCAAGAACAAGAACGTTGTTGTTGGTTCCCTACAAAACAAAGCGTAGGTAAGTGGGCCGGTTGTTTGGCAAATACTCCCAATATGTCTCAGTACAAGGGTACGACGCAAGTGTACAAATATGCCACGAATCGTGGGCGAACAATGGCCCCCTAATAATGACATGTAATTAGTGACACATTACACCAACTGTTCGTACTGCGATGCGTTGATAACCCGCTGTCAGCTAATACAGTAATTAAGTAGGTACCTAATACCTACACCGATATAAAAAAACATTAGAAAATGCGTACGCAATGTGATTGCTTGTTACAACGCACGCACTTACGCATTTAGTGGTCATCAAATTAATTGCAATCAGTACCCAATATGAATAGGTATGTGTGTTGTGTTTTGTTAATTGTTTGTGATATGTTTTGTATCGTACAACTCGAATATATTACAGATGACTTTCTTATTAACCTGGATCATAGATAGAGTGCATTTTAAAAGAAATGTTTCATGCTTTGAAAGTCCTTCAAATCTATTTCGTATTGATCGAAACTCTTTCACTTTATTTCGTGAGAGTAAAGCAAGTAGGTAGGTCGCTACGATGTGAATAAGAGCTAGTCATTTGCTATTTTTACTGATCACAAGACGCAAAATATTCATGTACATATTTTCAAATTACGTAGTCGATACCGGCTGTGGAATTTGGCCGTGAAGGAGACGGGTTACATTTATCTACTGCAATAATGAGTTGTCGCAGACACATTTAAATAAATTAGCGCCACACTCCGGGCCATACGGCGCACATTCGGCGCGCACCAAGTTGCACCTACAAGGCTAACGACTAGCCACTTCTAGAAATCACTTCCAATACATCGCCACTACACCGTTCACTTGATTAGAACACCAATGCAAATGATAATGACCTTTGACTCTCAATCACTTACACTTACGGGTTAGGTACACAAATGTCACAAGTCACTCGCGCCACAACTTGCGAAACACTGAGTACGAAACGGTACGAAAACTGTTTTCGCGGATCACTTTGCATACACAGATATAGTAGTTACCGTAGTATATCGTATATTGTATAGGTGTTGTGTTTTTTTGTATAAATTTATCACGATACAGATCTATACGTCTGCGCGCGGCGATAGAGAGGCGGCGTGTACGCAGAGTACGCACGGCACAGTGACAAGCCACAGAGGCTCATGTGCATGACAAAGACAAGTGACGGAGGCTTTGGCGCCTAGTTCGTTCGCCACGAGAGCGAGCGAGAGGCAAGAGAGGCTTTAGCGGGAGTCCGGTTACGTATCTTGTACTTGATATGGCAGAGATGAGGTCTCGGTACCAACGGAGCTTAATTATTTTTAAATACCCTTCCGTACATAGCTTCAGTAAGCTTTTAGCAAGAGTTTGTAAACATTGTTATATATTTCGTTCTTAAGTGTAGTTAAGACAAGAATTCGAAAGTCAATCAACGTGATTATGTTATATCGGTGAGTATAATTAATTGAGCATGCTGTGCAGTCGCTGGCAGATCATCGACCGCGCAATCGTTAGATCATAGCTATCAATTTAATTAAGAGACAATTACCTATTCGTTTTTATTAGATTTTAATTACGCTTTAAAACTTTACTGCGTTTATAAATTAAAATATGCTGTTTGTTATAGAACAGTTGTTATACTAGATTGAGATTTCGGAATACCAACTTTCCAATTTTAGGTTGTTAGGTACTCCTAAGTTCTTTTCTTGTAGCCAAGCCAGTAGATACTAAAAATTGATTAAGGGAAATATTATTATAAAAGGTTATAATGGTCTAAGTGCGTTTCTTGCGAAACGCACGCAACAAAATCTTGGATGCAAGAGGTCGTACTGTGGTCACTTACCGGTTTGTGTAACTCGATGCTCTTCCAAGAAAGTAACAACACAGTGTAACTACAATTCATAGTAACGATAGTGTATTACGATGTATGCAGTCCTTATCATACGCATGTGCGTACGCACTCTAGTTAAAGTCAGCTAGAAGATAACGGTTAATATACCTACGCGTTTTCCTAATGTTTCCTCCAAAGATAAGTTTGTTGTTCAAACGTGGATCAGTCATTATTGCTTTACTTACCATTCTATCAACTACACAATCGTGTGGACAAAACGGTTTTACGCATACATACAAGTAATGTAAAGATTTAAAGTCACAAAACGTTTCACTTTGTACGTCGTTACGGTAAGTTTTTGCTGAAATTACCATAATCTCTATAAAAAGCGAGATCTCGACGACAGAAAAAAACTCTTTGGACAATTTGGTAAGTTTAATACATTCGTAACGTTTTATTTGATGAGTAGGTAGAGTAATATCATATGAGTTGAGTGCACATTTTACTGGAAAAGGTAACGATGCGAGAGAGGTTGTCAGAGTCAGCCTGGAATTAATTAAATTAAAGTGGAATTAACGTAAAATGTTCAAGACCGACTACATGAATATCGTTGATCCAGTTCCCATTAAATGTGGTTGATGAGCACCTGAGCTTAACAAAATTAAAATTTAAGTTCCAACATAAATTAGTTCGATAGGAAAGTTAATAAAATCGGGTTCTGTGGGACATCTGTTCGAAGTGAAGGTACTTTATAAAATTCAAATTGAATTCGAATGCGAAGTATCTTTGATCTTTAAGTAAATGAGCACGATGTTTAATGTTACTACTCTAATCTAGCTTTAATCAGCAAGTGTTTTTCCCAGCGTTAAGTTACTCTTTATTAACTTGAATCATCGTTAACGCAATATCGATACATAAATGTCAAAAGTTTAATTTCGAATTAACCTTCCCTTCGGTTATGTAAAGTTTGATTAATTGACTCTAAATCGATGTGTAGATAAATAAAACATTTCACAATTTTATAAAGTCACTACACAATTTTGAAAATTAATTAATTGATTGATTGAAAATAGGTGTTAATGAAATTTTATTAAAAATACCTACAATTTTGCTTTAAGTTGTAAAAAAAGATCCTTCTAAGTAATGGAATAAACTCAACAAAACCTTAAAAGGAAGTAGCTATTATTTGTTTGTTTGGTCTTTTGTAAAATGAGAACTTTTGTACTTAAATGCGATTAGTCGACACGGTAAACATCTGCAACTGGAAGTTCACACGGTCATAAAGAACCGATTTGACAAAAGCTACAGTTACAGTAACTTTACTCCACTACAATAATAAGTAAAGTAAAGCAGATATTTCTCTATTGACTAATAAGGTATTAGTTATAATATGGGCCATGGAAAACGCTTTTTAGTTTAGCGGAAAAACCAAACTGCAATAAAGTCTAAATAAAAAATTATTTCTCCGCTAGGAACCTTGGATCCTTGAATTCTCTGTGTTTGCAGGTCAATAAAAATAGTTCTCAAAATTTTATCCGTTGGCCGCACCATTGGCATATTTGGCCACTCTCGTCTTAAACACAAACATGTATGTTAATGTATGTCAACGATCTACTTTCCGTACACTTGTACATTTCACTCACGACCATTTCGACTACCACCCATACAGATTTATACAGATTTTATATTTTTTACTGAAGTATAATTGCCAGCATTTTGGGTACCCATCCAAGGGACAGCAATCTGGATGCTGCTTTTTATATTTAAAATTGTTTTCTTTTTATTAAGTTAGTTTTATCAAATTTGGTTTTAATATGCCTAATAATGTTAAAAATACTTTGTTACAATAAAATTGGTACATGTAAAAAAAAAGTATAATTTGTGTTCAATTTAGCTTCTTAAAGTTTCATAGTTTTAGTATTAGGTAACGTTATAAATGATTGTTTATAAAATGAGATATCAACTTAATTAGGTAATCAATTTATCAAACTATGTAATAACTTTTATGTTTATTGTTTGTAAAATGTTAGCATGTTCCTGTATAGCCAGGTGTTCATTTCTACACCCGTTACGGTCTATACCTACCTGTATAACTGTTTTGATTAGAGCACATTTGCATAATTTTAGTAGACACGATAATGGTTCGTGATATAGATGCATCTCGCTCGATGTTAATTTGCTACAATCTTTCAGATAAACAATAAGTGTATCACAATTAGTATACCGTAGTAGATCAATTTTCGAATATATTTAGTTCGTTCTTTAGAAACACCATTTGTTCCAATCCTTCTAATAAGTAGGTTGTATATTGGAACAAGGCCTTATAGACAAATTTGTAGTAAACCTAAATTACTTAGTTCTGTAGGTAGCGAGAAAAATCGCCGCGATTGTTCTAGGCTGGCCATAATAGGCCCTAGGATTGCAAAATTACACGAGCCGATAGTAATTACAGCCGATAACACTGGCCAGAGATAATGGTCAGAACAATATCGCATTCCTCCTAGATACTTGTACTTTTGTACTGGCGCGGCAGATTTGATTTGATGTACACGTATCTAGATGTAGCTTTATTTAAGGAGTTCCTGTCAAGAGAAATAGTTTTGGTAACTGTTATATATCTTACTTGCTTTAAACTTATTAAAATACATGTGAAAAAAGTCTGAATGTAAATCATTAGAGCCCTTTAGTATTCAGAATTCTATCTGAATTATTCTGAAATTTCGCCTTCTTCGACGCTTCCTCGACCTGAATATGATGACTATTTTGGAGAACGGCGATGAAAATCAATCGCCCTTAAAATCATTGAACATTCAATCAATCGTGCAGTGTCTTATCATTAAGCTTAGCAGTACTGGCCAATCACTATGGGTTGAAGGTTGAAGTGCTACAGCAATTGTACCCATTGTTCCTCACGTTTATACGAAGTACCTAGCTACAAACATTCCTTTTTCCTTGTAAAGTTTATGATTTTTTATATATAACTAGCAACCGCCCGCGACTTCATCTGCGTGGAAATATAGCCTAAAGCCTGCCTTGATAAATAGTCTATGCAACACAAAAATAATTTTTCAATTCGAACCAGTAGTTCCTGAGATTAGCTCGTTCAAACAAACAAACTCTTCAGCTTTATAATATTAGTATAGATTTCTTACTGTGCTGTGTTAACGGAATACTTGAATAAGCTGTTCCAGTAAACTTGTTATATCTGTATAATACCTAAGTATATTATATGATTGCACAATTGAATTGCAAAAATCATGTGAGGTATTTGTTCTTGCACAGACTAGGTACATATAAATTCCTACAATGTTGTATAACAAGTTATGGTAACTTGATGTAATAAAATATCGTAATATACCTTTGAAACGATTTATTAAAAAACAAAATTAAAAAATGCTTTAATAGATTCCGTCTTAAGAATAAGTATTTTGTAATTCATAGAACTGAAATTAAATTAAGCTTAAATCTCGATTCACTGCTTATATCTAACAAAAGCTCCTACATATTTATTTAGTTGGTAATAATATCATAGGGTTTTTGTCGAAAGAATCTTTCTGAATATTTAATGCAATCGACCAATGTATAGCCATTGGCAGGCATCAGCTGTCCAGTTATTGATATATGGGTAAATTGTACACGACGTGCCCAAACCGCAGTGCCTGCCTACACTTCAGCTTCATGTGTAAGACGGCAATGACATCCGCAGTGATGATGCACGTGACTGCACGATGTAAGGTCGCTTCATACATGCACAACCTCATACTAGCCAATTAAAAATAATTTGAAATTTTTACAAAGAGTGGCTAGAAAAAATACTTGTCCCGTGTGATAGAAAAATAGCCATTTGATAAATACACCCACTCAAAATACCCATAGAATACCTACCTATAAGATGTTTAAAAATTGACTTCATACAGACTTCATTAACATTATTGCTTTATTATAATGTTTATTGTGTAGATAAGTTGGAAAGTATAGTTATGGAAATGAAACTGCAGTAAATCACAGATTAAAACGTAAAACATCCCACACGCCGCCTACGACCTGTCTTAACGTCTGAAGAAGCAGCCGGAGCTTAATTACTAAATAAATCAAGTGAAATTTGTTACGTTATTATATGTAATCGATATTATAATACGTGAATAGTAAGTAGGGTTAAGTAAGCGAGGGCGGTCGGGCGCCGACGTGACGACTTTTTCGTGACCGGTCTTAGCCGAGGTGTGCTGGGCTATTGTTGGCCCTACACTTAAGATAGAGTCAACGTAACAATACATTTTATAACAAAAACAGTAATATATAAAGCACATAACCCTGTGCTTTGCCGTATTCGGGTAAAAAGTAAAATACAATGTTAACATACTCGTACTTTTAACAACTTCTGTTTTGTAGTGATATAAAATGACTAGCAAACGCCCGCGACTTCGTCCGCGTGGAAGTATATCCTAGGCCCTAAAGCCTTCCTCGATAAATGGTCTATTCAACACAAAAAGATTTTTTTTTATTCGAACCAGTAGTTCCTGAGATTAGCGCGTTCAAACAAACAAACTCTTCAGGTTTATAATATTAGTATAGATACAGAGGCACATGAATGAATGAGTCAAGAAGTAGTCTACCTAGTACCTACCAACAATACTAAATTACTTCCTTATTCTTGCAGGTATGTAGTATTTACCTACTGGAATTACATAAATTTTATTGGCGATTGGAAAAATACAGTGAACATATTACTCGTTATTTATCCTTATAAAATATTTTCTGGGTAAAGACTATAAAAGAAAATCATATAACAGCATTATTTATCCTTCTCTCAAAAAAAAATCATACTTATACGAGTATGTATCAGAATACTAATTTATGTTGAAATTTAAAGCCTTAAAACTAAAGCTCTATAAGGCTATCCTTTCTATACACACACAGTTACGATCAACTCTCTACAATCATGAAACAAGATAGTATGTGGTTACACCTAATACTTATTAGAGCTTAAAGGATACCCATCTAGGTATGTAAAACTGAATTAACTTCGACTATGTATGATTAATAGCCAAGGACTTCATGGTTATGAAAACATGCGTTATTCAATCGATTTGTTTAACTATGGATGATCTCATCCACAAGGCATTATTCATAAATTAGTTGGTAGGTAAAGTATAGATATACTACGTGTAAATTAAAGTGGTGTTTACATTCAGCCACCTGCAATGTCAATATTTAAGGTCTCAAATACCAATCAACGCATATTTTACCTATGCATTTAAGCTTCGGTAGAAATTATAATTTCAAGTATCTGTTGTCAAATTTTGTGAAAAAATCATGCCTATGTCCATTTATTCAACTTTAAACTTAACGTTATTTTAAAGTTAATAGGCACCTACTATGAATAATTAATTTGAATGATATTTGCACGGTAGGTCTCAAGTAACCAATTAGGGACATAGCGCCTTCTCTATACTGACTTGAAAGCTCTAGGAGACCTTCAGTCTATTTATGGGCTCTAGCTAAAGCCACATAAATCTGTATAACCAAAAGAAATCGCTATTTCTCTTTGAAAAAGATATAATGTTTAAACTTTTCTTTCTTATGGCTACTTTACATTGAAACTACTGTGGAGTAGTAAGATTATCACAATATGATGCTCGTCGTCAAGTTAATTGTGGTCGATCGGTGGGTGGAACCTTGTCGTAAATGATGTCGTGGGAGTCAAGTGGGAACAAAAATCTCTCTTCTTTGTCTTGTTATAACATTATGGTCTTGTTTAAATTGCTTTCGTATCGTTTCCTACATTGAAGTTTAACATTATTATTAAGACTGCATACATAATAAATAAATTGATTCCTGATTCTCATTACTTTGCATATCTTCAGTTTAAAGCCTGTTAGTATGGCGTACTAATGTATAGGTATGTTTAACGTTCAAGCTAATAAATTCCTATTTTCAAAAGCAATTTGACGACCATGTGAATGTTTTTGCGAAGACGCGTATTATGAGACAGTAAATGAGTAATTTCAAGGAAGGCTTCGAATTCAAGCGAACCTTACTCCATTGTTATTTTCATGAATCGCAACACACAGAACGGCGGTTTGTAAAGCAAAACAAAACGGTCATTTAGCGACAACAATGTACCTACGGAGAAGTGCAGTATTGCAGTATAGGTTTACGAGTATTGCTCTGTAACATGTGCATCCACAGTTTTGAATGGATTTACTAAGCTAATGAACCAATAAAATTAACACAGACTTAGAAGCCAAGCTTTTAAAATCTAGTTCATTCTATATATAGAGTATCTGTATTTTGTTTTAAGTAATTTTAACATAGGTTCAATATCAAACGGACGCAGAGCGTCAAATTCAAAAATCGAACCGTTTAAATTCAAATTGAAAACCATAGACGTATAGAATAGAGTATAGAGCATGACGCGGCAGTTCGTGGTGTAAACGAGAAGCCGAACCGGTCCTGCAGCTGCGCGTGCCCGCCACACTATAGCCATAGATAGCTATAGAGGTGTTTGTGTATCTCCCATTGCCAGGGCTGTTGTTGTTCCGTGGTAGTTGTATTGGATTCGGGATGACGTCAAACCTTATGCAGTTGTCTTTGATTTTAAACGTAATAAGATCTATGTTATATTTAAAGGTATAGAGGTTCTATACCTCTATAGAGCTAGCTTTTTCTTGCACTGCTCTGCTTGTAAAACAATATTACTTCCAAGAACATTACTACAGGTAATGTTGAAATTGAAATTTAAGCGTTGAATAGGTTAAACGTATACGAGTAACCTCAACCCTATCTAACATTGAAAGATAATATGACTATACAATGTATCCATGATCCTATCATCGTGACACGTTCTCGCGTGATTTGGACCCATGAAACGTGATATCCAATCATCATGGCTACACTCGGCTGTTCACAGACAAACAAAGTATAACGATGTGTTACACGCAGATACAAAAACTGCGTTACATTCGTTACATGCATCGTTACATAAACTGCTGGTAAATGTAGTTTATTGATCACGTAGTAGGTGCCAATTATAGTCGGAAATAGCGTCGTAAGTTGCCGCTTCCCGTTTCAATTACCTACCAGCGGTAACCTATTTAAATGTCATCGATGTTTCAATGTTTTTAAGTCGTACTTTTATTAACAGGCATCTGAGAAGTGACTGAGCAAAGCCTATCAGGCTTACTCATAAGCAATACCTACGATTTCAAGCAAAGGCTATCAACCAGGCTTACGTAGGTACTTTAAAAGTAGGTAGGTAATAGTAGGTAGGAGGTAGTAGGTAGGAATAAAGGTATTCCTACGATTTCAGATGTAACTAAAAAGAAACTTAGAACATAGAAACGTAAAACAGTCTGAATGCTAGTGTTATATCACTGGTAATAATGAGAATTGAATACTGCGGTTGCAAATGTTGCAACTCGTATGCAACTCTACACTGATTACACGAGCAAAACCAAGGTTCCCACTTTTTCATGGAAAATAGAAATAGAACACATCAGTAATACATAGTCACCTACGTAGTTATAATAATATCGTAAGAAATAGCTGCCTAAGTAAAGTAGTAAGATATTTTTCATTGATCCTGTCTTAAGAATAACTGTAGGACTAGAGTTTTTGTTTCAAATACTTTACCCTTATAAGGGACATGTCAAAAACGAGTCAGTCTACAACTGACGCCAACAAAACGACAGACAACAATTTTATATGTTTACCCAGCATTTATACTTAACTAAGAGTTATTCTTGACGAAATCTCTATTTTCTCGTAAATAAATCTGTTAAACCTGAAATTTTTGTTCGGAGTTGGCGTTAAAACGGCTAAACCAATCTTGATGTGGTTTTCACTATACGATAGCTAATTGTTTAACTTAAAAACTTCAATTTATTTTATCTCAATCTGTTGAGCAAAACAGAAGTTATGACCAAAAATTTAAAACAGCGCGTACGAAGTCGTGGGCATAAGCTACGTAAGATGTAATAAATCTGAACAGTGTTTTAGTGTCGTAAATAATAAATGGTGTAATAACGCAACCATAATTGTGTGGCCCAGTTAGCACAGCGCTGGGAGCACGTTCAGTCGCCCCACGGTACCGGGGTACGTGCCTAGATCACGGCAAATCTAGTTGCAATGTCCCCCAATAATAAAAGTGGGTTACAATTCAATCTTGATAGCCAATCGAATTGTTAATACACTTATTCAGGATGTTTTAGAAGGTTTGTTTCGTTGCTAATTCATTAGCAGCAGGGTATACCAGTTTGGTTAGAGTGCTAAATCATCATCCAGCAGCTCAAGTTTTAAACTCCCAGAGCAAAATATTTGCATATCTAATTGATCTGTACCGTACTTAATCATCCGATTACCACCACTTAATTATTTAATGAGATAAGAATAAGTTGCATATTTTATATAATGCGAGTACAGGTGATAGTAAGTTCAGTATCAGACAATCAGCACGCAATGTGCACTAAACAACCGTTACGAGAAAGCCGCGCTTCAAAGTAAAAGTTCATAATTAACTGATGACTACCTACGTGAGACCTGCATTGTGCTCTTCATCTGCTGAATATAGCTATAAACTATCTCATTTCAGTATTATGAGTTCCTATTACTGTTTTGTTAAGATTTGTGAACTAAGAAATATTATAGGTACTAGTTTGACAATGATGAGAAATATGTGAAGTCACTAAATGCAGCAAGTCTCCTTTTCATGAGGCAAAAGCACCTACACGTACCTATATTAATGACTAGCAAATGCCCGCGACTTCGTCCGCGTGGAAGTATTATATAGCCTAAAGCATTCCTCGATAAATGGTCTATTCAACACAAAAATATTTTTTCAATTCGAACCAGTAGTTCCTGAGATTAGCGCGTTCA
>DWOF01000327.1:0-10967 GCA_018250795.1 Clito sp. Burns02 | reverse complement strand
TTGATTCCAAATAGGTATGTATTAATGTTGTTCGAGTCGAAATATAGTGTAGTGAGGCGTGCAATGTCGGCAGGCGGCAATATGCTACGCGAGCCGGCGGCGGACCATGCGAACGACACAGTTTTTATAATCTATATCTTTTATAATCTACTGCCGAAAAGGTGACGCAAATTGGGGTGAAAAAATAAGCCTATTTCAATTTACTTTAAGGAACATACAACTTGTCGGAACGTGCTTTGAAATATAATTGTAAGCCGATAAAAACCATCGAAGTACCTATGTGTTTTTCTATAATTTTAGGTTTGGTAGAAAATAATTCACAAACTTATTAAGTAAACAAACAAGGTCCTTGATTCAGATACCTACAACTATTATACATGTCGCTAAAATGACCAATATCATCGTTTTTCGTTCATCATTTTGTAGTTGACAATAAATATGCTTTTTACTTCTGTTTTCAAATAGGTGACAACCAGCTCTGTCCAAATATGTACGGTGTGAACAATTGTGTGACGAGTGAGTGCAGGCGCTGCCGGCCGACAAGCCGTTTGTTGGCGCGGTGCCGTTACGTGTGTAATGTTGTCCACCCCTTTGGTTATCGCTCCCGGCACGCGACACTCGGTCTGCTGTTACAGCGGGTGGGGTGGGATGACCTCGTCGTAGTTAAAATATTTATATTATACCACCCGAGGTCGTAGCTCACTAACTGTCGTGCTGTATGGCAGGCTTGGCCAGCTCTCAGCCAGCAATGTGCCACCATGCCGAGATGCAATGCGGACTGCTCTATGTTGGTGCGATTTTATTAAAAGCCCGCAATACCGTGCCTTGTAAAGATTGTGTTCTCGTGTCACTGTTTAATAAAGGCAATTAAATGTACTTGTGCAATAGAATAATGCAGACTCGTGAGCAAATATTTACCTTGTGCATTCATAAAGTGAACAAATGGGCATAAAATGCAGAGACGTACCTATTGGTGTTCTTAGCATGTTGCAATTGATATTGTCGAGTGTCATACCGTAGGTATAATGATCATTACTGTAATCAATCAAGCGTTGTAAATTAATATTTTATAAATAATTGCATTACAGACGTACAAACTTCAACTATAAATAGGTATTTACGTCATAAATAAATGCTTCACTTAATGACCCCATTACTGGGATGACTCGGTAGAACTTAAAAATGCTGTACAATACAAAATAAAATCTTCGTACAATATACACAGAGTCCATATCTCGCTGAAGTGTAACTTGCTGTCTTTGAACAGGGGCTGTGTGATATTAAAGCATTCTAAAAATATCCTCGACATGTCTTCACTGAGCGACGGGTTCCTTTAGATAACTTGACGACATCTGATGACCCTCGAAACCTTTGGAGCCGTCCCTTCGCGTCCCTTCGCGTCCCTTGGCTCCAGATTAAAGCTTTGAAGCGGTTACAGAAGGGTCTCTTACTCACCGGAAGTTCCGAATAATTAGGGATGTATAGAGTTGAGACAGATTAGCGCTTTTTATTGTGAATACTCTTTATTACGACATTATTTATTTAGGTCGTTTGCACTGCAAACAGCGGCGAAAAGCCCTTACTCTCATTTCAATTGCCTCTCCTAATATTTGAACAAAATATGCGGAAGGAAGTTAGTATAAAAATGTACCTACTTCGCTGTTGAATTAAATTAATTAAAACGTTGTTTGGGTTTCAAATGTTAGACAAGCGAATACCACAAATCCAGTGAGCACCCGGCACGCGTGTTATGTTATAAAGTGTTTTAACATTTAGCGTTGTGACGACAGTCGCGAAGAGCACGCCATGCTCGCCTTTAATGTGGAGGTCGACACTCGCAGGTCCCGCGGCGACGCTCGCAGCGCCGGCCTTCGCGGGAACATTTATTGGCGAAGTTAGTTTTATTCAGCGAGAATGAGTACATTTAGTGCCGGATTCGTGTGATTTAAGATCACTTTATAGTACGATAACTTGGGAGACTTCAAAGTATTGTAGTAATTTCCTCCTCTTTGTTATTTTGAAAAAAAGAACCACTTGACAACTAGGGATGTCAATAATAGTAGGTTTTACCTAAGCCACAGTAACTGTATTGGTCGTTGGTCCCTACAACGTGTGTCGCTGGTCCGGGCGCGGGGGCGCGCGCGTCGCAGGTGATGCACGTCCCGCCGCACCGCGCGCGGCACCACACTGCGACGAGCAATGCTATATTTGATGGAGGCTGACCGATTGTCGGTACACGGAGACAAGTCACCGAGCAGCTCGCACACGTGCTCCGCTCCGAGATGAGATGAGAGTCCGACGAACACAAGACATGCAGTTATTATAAAGTTTCATTTATAATTCATGTAACTTCATCTTTAATCACCGTTCCTCAAACTTTTGTAAGCCACTAAAAGTTACGTTCTCGTTTTATTATAGGCTTGTGTTTAATTACTATCACTCATGTGCTGTTAATTTATTTTTAAGAAATAATTTGTTATAATCGTAAATGATAATACTGTGTTGCGCACTGAAAGAGGCCCGTGCTCATCCGAGATAAAGTTTGAGAACAAGTGGACGGGTGCACGAGTACGGGCCTGGCTATCGGGTGACGATGTCGGAAGCGCAATATGAGGACTGTCCCCGAGCGCGGACACCGTGTTGCCACAACACGCGCCGGCGCGGGGTAAACATTCACAGCGAGCCGTGCTTGCCTCGAGCGCGGATTGGATTCTTCGGATATTACGTGAGAACGCTTTGTTTCACAAACGTCAATAGAAACCTATGTTTATCTATCTTGCTGTGCCTCTTTACTGTCTTATATCCAAACTGTCGCTCCGGCGCGGGTTCGTGCGGCTCGTGGCGCGTGGTCCGAGCGGGTCTCATGTCTTGATGCCGCTAAAGACGTGGAAGCCTGTAAGGGCTTCAGGTCATTTATCTACTCGTATATAATGGTGTACCAACGCAAATTTCAAGGAAAGCGGCGAACCGTTTACCCGACAAGCGGAAAAACAAACACATGTGTAATTTTTAATGATACAAAAAAAACACACCCCGAGCCTGTGTGCCGTTACCGGGAACAGCTTTAATTATACTCACAAAACAATATAAGAGATACCTACATGGTGTACGCCAAATAAAATATACAACAGAGAATATCTATCTACGGTTTTTTTGTAGAACAGCAAAAAAGCTACATAGAAACGCTTATTGTCCAAGATTTTTTTACAAGTCTGTAATGATGAACATTAACATTAAAGGTGGAATAAGCGGTTTACGTTAAATAGGCCGTGTTATCGCAGGTACCGACCCTTTTACTAATGTAATACTCTTTGTCTCGGAGCCGCCAACGTCGGGAACGTTTCTACTGATTCACATCAAAGGCACTCGAATAAATAAACTCTGTTCAGTAAGAAATGTGAATAAGAAATATTGTAATCTTTTTTAATTATTCGCCTTTGAACTCCTAATTCGAGGCCAAATTATGGACCACCGAGCGTTCCGTAGTTGTTACATGTTCATACAATTTAAAATGTTCAGGAGTAGGTACCTACCTATGTAGGAGGCGAGCTCTACTCGTGAGTTCCACCGTTACAACAAGCAGGACTCGCGCACTCCACATGGCCGCGTGTCGCGACAAACGGGTTCCGAAAAATATGTCTGGAGGAAAAATATTAAAAAGAAATTTCGTCTCGGTTCCGTAGGTGGCGTAGTTAGCGTACCTAATGCTTAAATGCTTAATTTAATAAATTTAAATGCTTTCATCCACCTCCGCTCATGGCAATGCAAGGCCGCGAAGTGCCGCAGCGCCGCTCCGCGCGCCAGGACGGCCCGCGAGCACGAGACGCCGGGGACGCCATTTGCCGGTCGTGTGTAGAAATTCATTTCACCTTTTATTGTTTCTTGTACTCGAGGTAATAAAGTTGGATAATAAATAAGGTGGAAATAAGTGTTGTTCGCGGAATTGCTCCGTTATTTCTACTCTTCTAATATAAGTAAATAACATAAACAATAGGTAAATATTACATGAAAATCTAAATAATTTTATTTAACATTTATTTTGCATGTTTATTACTAAGTAGATAAGGTACTTCAATCATGAGGGTTGGAGTTTCCTAGAGTTGTTGTTTCAGATATGGTCCGGCTCGAAGGTGACTGTGATTCAATTGTCAAGTGTTTCTGCGCAAAAGTACGATATGAATAATGTTCAAGTACCGCCTGATGCTGGGGCACATCTGTGCACAGCTCGTCATGGCTCAAATATTCAATTGGTTCCGGCGTTATCCAAATATATTTTACTTTTTTTCATTGAAAATATGGATGCCAATACTTACAAAACAAAACAAAATGTATTATTATTAGCGACCACACGGTCCTCTCTATCAAACGGCATTGGAGCAGCGTTGTCGAGTATGATATTCATTTCGCTATAGGGACACTTGCGCCCAGTACCTAGTAAGTAGGAGATAAAAGGAGGTGAGGTCATACTAGTATTGTGATAAATTAATTCGCCAGTGCGCTACAAATGGCAGTTGAAATGTGCAATATGTGAGTAGCCAAATGAGGTCAGATCTATCAGTGCACTTTAATGTGGAGAGGCTGATAATTGCTGGCGGCATGCGGCGGGCGGCGCCGGGGGCGGGCGCACTGCGGACACACTGAGGTTTGATGACATCATTGCCTGATATCAGAAATGCCGAGATACAAAGGATTTTGCTCGTTGGCATTTCGCTACGGAACCCTTAAAGTGATTAATTGCAAGTAGTAATGAGAACAGGATGTACAATTGTTCATTACGGTTGAATGACGACCGCATCGTCGATCAATCATTATGTTCAGAAATTCGCGGAACGAGTGCAGCCGCGGCGCGTCACTGACTGCGCGACAAGCGTGGTTCCGTACTGGAAGCAAACGGGAACCCAGCGCTACAGGCACCTTACACCCACGTGACAAGCGTGGGGAGTAAAAGAGCATGTGGTTCAAGAGACTCTTTTTTCGTCCTTAAATCAGGTATCAATCTAGAGTCAATTTGTGGAAAATTCCACTCGAGTGCCCCGAAGCCAGCAGTAACAACTTATTAAACGTTCTTTGACATTAAAAAATATCATGCCGAGGATGTTTTACAAATATCGACTAATTATCTCCAATAATAACTTTTTAGCCATGTCTGTCTGTTCGTGAAGCTAATTAGATAGTTAATTACATCGGATAAGATTAAGGTCCGCTACCGATCTAGAAAAAATAATGAAACCGGAAACATCTCGAAACGAATTCCTTATAGGTAGGCGTGTATTAATTTACCGTAAGGATATAGGTGTAGGGAAATAAAGGAGAGGAAGGTCATCGCAGCTCGTGCGAGCACTTAAGGACGTTTTACGAGCTCCGCGATAAATGGCCTCCTCCGGGCTTCAGGCCGCCGGGGTGCGGTGGGGGGCAACAGCAGTACATTTATTACTACCGGGTATTGGTGTATCATGTACTTCTTGCGACGTGCGCCGCGCGTCACGCCGCCCTGCAGCAGCGCGGCGCGACGCGCGGCTAACGTGACGTCACCGACACCCGCTTGCAGTTACATTTATCTGGAAACATTTATTCATCGCTCGTTTGACTGATTTGAAAGTTTGATTTATTGTGTTTATTTGTTTGAGTTCAGGAATGCGTCGTCAGTCGGCAACGCAGTTTGTTTGCTGCGTTTCGTGGAATGGCAGAAAATGTTTCAAAACATCTTGCATTAAGTAGGTTGTAAAGTAAGCAGATTTGATAACTTTAAATACATTTTATGCATATTCATATTATTGTTATAAGCAAACAGTGCATGGGCGTGGAAATGAGTAGGTACCTAGGTACCTACAATGTTTTCGTTTTATTATGGAAGTAACCGAGTTAAAGACGTTATTCACTTTACGTATAATCTTAAAACAGTGGAAGTATTGACGACCGCAGGCCACTGCTACCCTCGGACCACACCCCGCCTCAGAGAGGACAAGATCTCATCTATTCATTAACTTTTCCCGAATGTAAAAATGTCAAGTCCCAACAAAGCTCTGGCGCGGTGTGTCGAGGATTATATCATCTCGCGCTCGTAATCCGGCCACCGGGACGGCGGCGTTATCTTTACGAGCGGCCCTAAATGTACTTAGCGAGGCTCCGCCGCCGTGAAGCTGGCGCCGCACCGCCACGCGCTGCTCAGGTACCTATCAGGTGTTCAACAAAGTATTTCAATTAACATTACATTTTAATTGAAATACTTTTTAAACAAGATAAGAGATTTCCGAAGCATTGCACTCACATGTTATTTCAGCTGATATTAGTCCTTGGGTTCAATGTCCACGGGTTGCGATTGCTGCTTTACATCGTATAGGACGGGCGCCTGCAGATGCTGCACCTTTAACATAAGAAGTTTTTTACAGTCGAGTCCTATTATATGTATCTAGCAGCGGAGGCGCGCCATTCCTCATCTGGCATCTCTAGTATTATGTCAGCGTGTACGTGCTCCGCTTGGCGGCTATCTTACCGCCCGAATGATAAACTCGGATTTATTAAAGTTAACGACCAACATTGTGGGATGACTCAACATTGTAAACTTGACAGAACGTTCACTTAATGTTCAAACTAAACAAGAAACTGCGTTTTACTGCTACCTTACATTTCTCCTTTCACATTTGATAAAATTAGTTAGTTCCTTGATATTTACAAGGATACGTTCGCCCAGCATATTATACTGGTCCCGCTATTAACCCGCGGCCCTGCGCCGGCTGCAAGGGGCGAACACTGCCAACAACAGCGCCCCCTGCCGCCGCGTGCGCTCAATCTCCGCAAATTGCATCATTACGCAATCCCGTGCCATCACCCGCACAGCGCGCTGTCTCCTCGCAGACACGCGGCTCGAGGATACTCGCCGTTTCCGGTCATCCGATCTTACTCGTCAAGGGTAGCAATGCATCTACCTACCTACATATGACCGCAAACGCAAACCTTGTCCTGTTTGAGGTTGGATGTGATATTAATAAAAGAAACTCAATGTATAAATGTTAACGTTATTAAATTACATTATACCTACCTACGAGTACTTATCTTTATTTTGACTTGTGGTTATAATTTCATTCTCATTAAAGGTACGTAACAATACGATGCCTTCGTCAGTGGGATACCTATCTGATTACATGTCGTACACTGCTACTCGAGACGAAGAAGTCACACGAGGCGGGTTTCGAGAAGCTCGTATACCTACGTTATTAGAATCGCAATTAAATTTTATTGAAGTCTTGCAAAGCGTCGGCGTAGAGCGGCCATCGCGTGTAGTGTTACATCGTAACACCGTGACACCACACTCCCCGCCAGGTGTCGCTGCTTCCAGGAACTCGCCTATTGTTTGTGTTGTATACCAGTTACTGCGTACTGTTCAAATAAGCACAATATGGAAAACTAATACACTTTGTACCTATTTTCAGTTAGACTGCGATTATTTTGCCTACAAAAAGTATTTCGAAAACTTCCTGAGTAATAAAAATGTCAGTATAATCGTCATGCCACAGCAGAGCTATAATATTAACGAGTTACAATGTAATCGCAGTAGAGTGGTCCCCGGGGCTATAAATAAGCTGTTTGTGTGCGACAAGTAACTTGTCACTCTCTACATAACTGCCGGCGCCGCGTGTGACGGCGCTCGGTGAAACATTTTATTGCTGACACTCGATGAGAGAAATGTAATCACTGCTCGCTGTCCCCTTAGCGCCGGCTTCGACCCACTAACAGGGTTTGGGGGTTCAAAGGTACGATGAGGTTTTTACTGTAACCGACCTTTAATAGGTAAGGTGTCCATGTCAATAGACCTCCTGTAAGGAATGGTATAGCATAAATATACATATAGGAACAAATAAGAAGCGACCACAAGCTGCTAAGCTCGGCCGCACTCCTGGCAGCAGACTGTAACGGGACCCAGTCCTGTGGAGCGCGCGAAGGTCGCTCGCGTCAGAAACATCACACCGCGACACTATTTGTCCATTAGCGGCGGGCGGCGCCGGGTTCCATTCCAGATGTATCGCGGAACAAACAGAGATCAACGCTACTTTGATGTATCGGTTTCACGGCCACGATCAACCGGCCACTGTTCCCGAGGAAGGTCGGGAAGCAAAGTTACAGGATTAAGAATATCGTAACGTTTTCATCATTGACGGTTTTTAATGTAAACTATTTAGATATTTTAATAAAAAGCGACATTGGTGTATTTCAGTCGGAATGTCCGGAACTCCCCGCTCCAGCCCCACGCGCGCGCCGCCGCCAGACGCCGTCAGCTCTCTGTCACAACAGGATTAAACCCGCTCTTCGCGGAAATTCAGTAATCTTTCATCTCTCGTTCACGGTTATCCGTGTAGGTACTCTCGTTACTTTGAATCTCTCGCCGAGTCGCCCGGCCGGGTCTCTTTGAGACGGTGTGCTTTGATCTTCCCTCTTTATACCGACCTACGAGTATTTCATCATATTTTTAACATAAATGATCGTAACCGAATGTTTTGTGCACAGTAGTCTCGCCTACGTAAGGATAACAATGTTCTTGTAATTGCCAGTAATATCGTAAACACAAACAAACCGAACAGGAATAAACTTGATTAAGGTTGATAAGTAGGATAGAAGACCTTGCCTCGGAATGTGGCGACATTCCCGCGGCGAGCGGCGCGCATACCGAGTTGGCTTTCGAATTCCTTATTTGATGCAAATAAACCATTTAACGAACATACCTTAATGTCATTACTTTAAAGGACCCAATTAAAATCACTATCTGGAACTAAAATATTGCGGTTCGCTAGGATTCAACATTAAAACTAATATCTTAACTCAAGTTATAGCGCCGCTAGAAATAGAATCTAGACTCCTTTAATACCTATAAATGCGAATAATACTTATTAGCTATTCAACTCAGTTCTGTATAAACGCACCTGATCAACGACCTGTTTATAGAGGCCGGTAGCTCCAAGCCGTCGCGGCATATACCCGGCGGCCTGCCGACGGGCCGGGCCGGGCGCGCTCTCAGCCGGCTTCAAAATAAACACGCGGGATTAAACTCACGTTTTTACGTTATTTCCAGATACCCTCATATGTCAATGTCACTCATTTGAATCTGGAATTATGTAGATATGTTTATCCCATTCTGTTTATTGGCCGCCGAGTTTACGGTTTGTTGACGTGTTTGAAGGTCCATTTCAAATTTCGTTTAATAAACGGGTCGGTAAATATTGAATGATGATGAAACGCTTACACGTTGAACCATGTGGTCGGTATGTTTTAGGACACGGCGGTAACTTTTAGATCAATGCGTGGTAGGGTCTGAATGTTATTAAAGTGCATTGGAGGTCCAGTTGAGCGCCGGCGGGCGAGGGGAGGATGGGGTGGCGAGTGGGCGGCGGCCGTGTGGGGGCGGTGCGCTCATACAAGTACCAAACTCACTTTTTCACGGTCAATCTAACTTTGGATAAATTAAATGGCAGGAGCTCTAAGTGATCATCTATGCGTCTGTGAGTATGAATGTATGGATTCAGGGAAATGGAAGTGTAGTGGGCTTGAAAGCTGGATGTCCGAAGCGGGCCGATACTGGGCGGCCGTCGCTCGCGGCCCGCCCCGCGTGGTGCCCTGGACCCGGCGGCGACCCCGGCACGCTGCGCACATTGCTGAGTACGGGCTGGCTAAGCTTTATAGCTTTACGTGGAGATACCTACAGTAGGGGAAAGTTTTAAACCTTAGGGAGGAAATAATTATATTGGATTTTTCGTAAAATAAGCCGTGTTATTACACAAACTTTCCTCTATAAATTAACTTTCAAATTACCTCAGAAACCTTAGCTAAGAAACTCTCAAGAGAAAACTAATTTCTCCTTACTCATAAGTACTGGTATGCGATACCTTATCGGTGCCTGAAGTTTTCTTCAGCGGCGAGCCTCGCTGCCTTCTAGAACAATCCGCTGTGCCTACGTTAATTAAGAACTTAGATTTCTCAAGAATTTCTTGAATTATCTTTCATTAATTATCATAATTTAGTGTTCTGTTTTTTGACAAGTAAAGACAAACAAAGAAACTTAATTGCAAACACTTTACTGTCTTGCTCATTGGATGCTGTAAACACTTGACTAGGTAGGTACTTTCTGTGAGTAGCAGTCGGCAGTAGTGCAGGTGTGTTGTTGTGACGCGCTCCGGCCGCGGTGTCAACGCACTGTCATTATCCGCATGTCTAGCACGGCCGCCCGACACTAGGTGGAGCCCGCGTCGCCGCCGCGACCTTCATTGCGTTTTAAACACCATTAAGCAATATGTACCTACTTCATTAATGTGCTTGCATTTCAAAGTGTACGTAATGAATTAAACTACAGTTTATCTATGTATTTACTTATTTTATTGCACACATAAACATATCTGTAGAACATTAACTGGTCTTGTGTCCCTGAAGAGCAGCAATGAAATGTTATATAAAACTTCCTTGAGATAATGCGATTTTCTAAGAAATATGAATAAAAGCCGCTACTAAAATAATTTAACGCCATTACTTCCGTCGGTAATAAGATAAATTTCGCTCACAATTTTTCCGAGTCTCGTCGTCTCGTACTCGCGTATTTATATCGAGGTAGGTATCTCTCGTGGGTCCCATCTCGCTCCGAGAGGTTGTTTTGATTACATTAGAGATGCTGTAAAGTGCTTATATATTTTCATCGAAGCTTAAATAAATAAATAGAACTCGGTTAGGTACTTGAAACGTGACTGAAACTCACTGAAAATTAAACATAGGTACCTACTATCAACTCATTTCTATCCGTCTATTTTGATGTTAGGTAAGTATTTCAGAAAAATAATCACCTACGGATTACGGTCCCAAGCGAAATACGAGTATACCTACAAACTTATAAGTAGGTACATATAACATGTAAGTAGTTCTGCAAAATACAAGTAGGTCACATCACAAAGCACTTTCAAATATCTAAATCTTTCAATTTTTATTTATGA
>DWOF01000326.1:0-10989 GCA_018250795.1 Clito sp. Burns02 | reverse complement strand
GGAGTTTGAAGCACACAGTCTTAGGTTTTGATGAGTTGATTAAGACTTCACCTTAAATAAACTTCGCTATTTACGTTTGAGAAATAATAACTTTGTAACATGAAAGTCATTTTGTAGTATTATTTACATTTATAACACATCTTTGGCGAGATAAAGGTTCTTAACTAGTACGCGGTGGTTTGGTCGTTTTTTTAATTCATTGTTTTAAGAATGAGCCTTGACGACAAATTTTATTAAGATTTCTATTAATTCTTCCGCACTTAGCAACACGACAACGGCTAGAAACGTTGATTACAATATTTTTTGCGTGTAATAAAAAAACTCTTAATTTATTATAACCAGAGATTACTTTTATGTACGTACATTTATTTAATGACGTCCAAAAAAAACGTCTTAAGGAACTTGCGCGTCGTAAAAATCTTCAAGGGCCATTGAAAATGTAATGTTCCGTGCGAATATAATTTTCTCGGCCAGTAGGTACTTAGAGTAGGTACATTAAGGTATCTTTTGTATTAAACTGTAAGTAACTACTAAATTATTTAAGATAAGACAGGCAATAAGCAGAAGGCTTAAATTTATCGTCACACCAATTGGGATAAGTCGACACTGATGAATGAACAGCAAAGCTTAATGATTATATAATACTAGACCTTCAGTAGGTTTCAGAGGATTTTCTTAATACTCTTTTTAACCTTAGAAAATCGAATATCCATTTCTATATGTAATTCAATTTGAACTCTAAAACTAATTCATGAATGGACCTCGACCAGTTAGCGAGAGGATAACGCATAAAACCGCCGGCGAGTGAAAGTGCCGACCCAACTTTCACTCAGCCTTGGATTACGAAGACAACGTAACAGTATCACTTATGCTGCCCGCGTGTTGTAATAACAGCTGTTTTGGATAACAGAACTCATTTGGATAACAGAAAGTCTGCATGTTAGTCACTGTTGTTGCTTTAACTATCTATTGTTTATAAGCCATTATATACCATAAACTATTCCCTAAGTTAGTGTTAGCTATGATACCTATAGGTTTATGTAAATGGGAGACTTTCAGAAATGCAAGTGATAAACAGAAACAGAAGTGAAGTCCAACAATGTACGGAACTTGTTTTTGGAAAAAGACAAAAGTTAAGTTATAAAATTAAGTAAGTAAGCGTTAGAGGAAATTTTGGATTTTAAGTCATAAACATGCCAATGATGTCTAGCCTAGGAGCTCTCTAGATTTGTCCCTAGTGTAGGTTCTGTTTCCTTGAAAGTCATATGTTTTTACCAATATTGTTTCAAAGAATGTAACATGCTCATGGAAATGGAAAACATTTTCTCAAACATTTGTCGTTCACGGAAAATTTCCGGTTACCGGTACAGGTTACAGGAGGCGGAAATTAAACATGGCTCACATTTGAATGACGTCTTATCGAAAACCATCATTCAAATGCTTTCAGTAAAGTTACGAATAAATTTCTATTTTTAAGGCTATCAACCCTTCTTATGGCACGGGGAAAGTATGGTCAAGGCCTCTCATACTCGTATATTCCTAAGCGTTTCCAAGTCAAAGGAGCGTGGTTGCACATGTTATGTTTGTATGATTATACCTACCTACGCGTAACCGAATGTACTACCTAATGGATCCTAAAACAATATTGATGGTTTATGAAGATGGCTTTCAGTAATAAATTCGTAAACCTGACATTAGAACCTCATTTATGTATGTGTGCGGTCTTAAATAACATTTCATTTGACGTGAATTTACTTAACTTAACTTGCCAACATATTAAATATCTACTTACTGACTTATTTAAAATATTCTTGTTAATTTTTTTTTCTTAAAGTATGTAGGTCACCTATGTTACTCTTATGTAGGTATCTCCTAACAAGATTATTCCCAAAAGATTATAAAATAGATTGAGCAGTGTGGTGTCTGCCACCTCGTCAATTAACTACGTAATTAGGAAGCATAGACGTAGTAAGTTCATTACGAGTAAGTGAAACACAATCCCTAAACCTAAGTGATATTGTATAGAAACCAATAGATATGATATTGCTACGGATAATGGAACTAGGGAACAGTTATTCCAGTTAATACCTCTATTTCGCAACACGCCGCGATTAATATCCATCCATCAAATGTTCATACACTACATTACACATTGTGAGGCCCTTAAGCTCGAGTTTTTGATAAAGGATAACATATGGGTACAAGTGAACTAGAAAATAAAAGATTCTTCTTACAGATGCAGCGGGCTTCAAGCTGGGATTTCCTGGGTTTGCAATAAAATGCCTTAATAAATAGAAAAATCTAGGTCATGGAAGGTGTATTGCTTAATTTATTATACATTAGTTAGGATGTTCTTTCAATTTTATTCCAATTAGGTAACTATTCTATTTTAAATCAACCTTGAGATAAAATTGGCTCGGGCCGTCCTATTTACAAGTTTTATTATGTTACCTATTCCAAAAAGTCATTCGAGTCTTTGTGCTATTTTAGTAAATGATTGAATTGTCTTTTGATATCCATACTTTTTTTAATGTATTTATTACGCCTGCTGTGATGCCTCGACGCTACTGAAAGAAAAACGCGTTTATTTATCACAATTTTATTTTTGGTCGGTTTCTACTCAATCAAATAGAATTTTGTTTGGATTCGGAAAACTCGCAGTAAAGTGGGTAATTGAAAACAACCGTGTCAACTTATCACAACTTCTTGGTACCCGGTGTCCGCGAAAGTTCACATAGTCTGCGCTACGGCACAACCACATGCAGCCTTGTCTCACTTACGACGTAGCTGCACGTGAGAAAGGGATGGAAAACGCAGCTGCATGTGAGCCTGTGACCTTGATATATCATGGAATGAGAGTCGAGTCGGTGCGATGTGTGTGCGTTCAAGAGTACTAGGGTCCCAGAACTCGTACGGAGCTGCACCGAATATTCCTTCATCCGGATAACCACCTTAGGAATACAGCGTAGAAGCGTATATCGCTTGAATTTGCACTGAAAATCTAGGAGAACACCTAAGAAGGCCTGTTTATGGTATTTTCGTACGAAACGTTATTGTTTTGGAGTTCAAGATGCAACGTAGCTAAGTTAATGTAAGCACGATTTCCTGTAGGCGAGTCAATTTGACATAACGTAAAGAAAACCTACACAGATGTCACATGCAGACAAGTAAATTTTATCTGTGCCATTTAGATTCCCACTAGGTCCTACGGTGATCTCAAGGGTCAATATTTTGAGGGGATTTATCTACAAACACGGCGGGGAGTCACACCAAATTTCAGCAAAGCACCGTAGCTAAAACTTGTGGCATTTTATTGTTTTACTAAGTTAACGAATTCTACGCACGAATCCAACTTTAAACTGAATTTATTTGACGCAAGTGGGTGAGATGGGTAATGAACCCGGATTCCGAGGCGAACAACAAAGATGGATAGGACGAAGACCTCAAAATAGGACTTAAGGGGACATTCGAAACTGAGGTAAATTCTTCGAACTTTACAAATAACAAGCCCTTTTCGATACCTAAGAGGAACAAATTTAAACAACCCAAAAGAAATATCAAGTTATTTAATGTTTTCTTGGACCTCAGTTTGTAACCTACCTTTTATATTAAAACTTAAGATAGATTTCGGATACTGTTTTAATTTTATGTTTTTTACAACATTCCTTTCATCTTTGAAGCGGTCCAAGGTTAGCCGGAGTTTTTATGATAATACCGATCCATAGGGTTACCAACAATAGGATTATTTCTTTTACATTAAAAGTTAAGGTTACCCCTTCCTTTACATTAAAAATTAAAAGTTACCCCTCTTATTTGTCTGAGATCAAATGTTCATCGCAATTTGCTACTCTTGAGTAGCAACGCATTCACTCAGGTCCAAGCCTCCAAATAGTCTCCGGCAACCCCGATAGAAACATGGGAACCGATTCGAGTTTCCACTTCACGGCGAGTTTTTCCACCTTTGAGCACCTATGATTATTCCTTATCCAGTGTCAGCCCTATTTACAAAAATAGGGTCCTTACCAGGTGTCCACGATTACCTTTAAAACTTGTTCTGTCATTATTTTTGTAATAACAAAATTGTGTATACGGCCTTTCGAAAGGGCTAAATCGATCTCTGTTTGAAGGTGAACTAGGCTATTTAAATTACATTGGTGCAAAAAGGATGTAACTGGATGTTTAATATTGTATGTACAATTATTGTATTCAAGCAAAAATAAGGCTTGAAAACTACCTGAAGAACTAAGTTGTACTTAACTCTACTCAAAAATCTGTTGTGCAGAATACTCATGGGTCAAAAAGAAAATCTGATTAGGTAGAGGTTTTTCCTGAAAACAGAAAAAGTCCTTTTTCCGTGGTTTTTACTTCGTAATAAATGCAAGGCTTATGTGAATTTTCAGGACAGCACGATTAATTTGGGGCCTACCTGAGGTTCTTAATCATGTGCTACCTTCGGTGACGGGAAGGTCGTGAATTTTACTCTTACGAGTATTTACTCACTGCGGCAAAAATAAACCTTCGTGGGGAGCCAGGTAAATAAGGAAAATCGAAATTTATTTTGAACAACATCGAAATTAATGTAGGTAGGTACAAATGTAGTATAGTTATGTGTTTTTGGAATTAACGGGATACGAGAGATGTGACACATAGTGGCCTTCAATGGGGCTATATATCAACAGATCCCAACAGCATTGCAGATACATTCGTTCAAGAAAGAGCCTTTATTGGCTCGTAAAACAGAATTAAATTTGTTTTCATTACTACGCAATTAAGCAATTAGAGCACAAAGCCGTTAAAAATAGCCTCTACTATCCTATTTCGTCCTAAAACGGGGCCAAACAACCACTTTACTGTTTCCGTAGGAATACAAATTTATTTCCTTGCATTTATCTTCTCCTAATACCACGCATCTCCACACATGAGTGAGATACATCTATGTTTTCATGTTACCTTAGTATACAGCGTGATGATAATGTAGTGTCACCACACGACGCATCCATCCCCTTCGAGCAAACATACCCACGTTGGCGAGACAGAGAACAGAAAACTTCACACGCAAACGTTCTAATATCGAAGCACGTCGATTCTAGTTCTTCGATGTGTACGCTTCCACTATCCCGTTCCTACGTATTCGTTGCAAGCGAATAAGATATAGGGATCATAGAAAAACTGTCTATCTACGTGTGCATACGTGTTTACAGACTGGACTCTGGATGCGTGTGCCACATACGGGAACGCTAGCCTAGACTTGCTGGCGATTTCTTATACCCTAGTACTTTCTAAGAACGTCTAATGCTCCGTGGAATTCTAACACACTTGGGAGACCGATCGTAAACTACTTCTCAGTACGGGAGAGATTAGAAAAATGTGGAGAGTTGATTTCCTGTTTTATAGATCTTATTTCTTATTAAATGCGAATAGTATCAACCGTCGTTATCAGAGCTTTATCAGAAATAATTTCTTTGGCTTTATTATCTTTGCTTAGGAGGATAATTTAGATTTATGGCCAACTCGAATAGACTAGTTGCCATGCTATTATTTTCGAGTTAAGAATTTTTACAACAAACTCTCAACTAAAGGCACCTTTTATTCGTACGATTACTTATAATAATACTGCTAATCACACTTACAAGACCTATTTATAGGTTCTAATTTATATAGTTTATTTCTAGCTTTCCTAAAGTATACGAACGTATATGCAATCCATAAAACCCTCATTCTGTCACGTCCCTAGCGCCCATTAAGCCTTTGAGGATAAAAAATAACTTTACCTTCCGGGACCAATGAATAGAACTGGTAATATAGAGTTCAACAGTCGTCCCTTACCATGATCAGATTAGGAATGTTTGCCGTTTTTCACGAAATTAAGATTTCACTTTAACATAACCTGGTTTAACATCTATTTATTAAATAGGATGTTAAAGGAAGTAAAGAAGTAAGGATTCTCTTGTAAAAGAATCCGCGTTTAAAATTTGAATTTTGAATAAGGAATCGCAGCGCTTTTGTTTTGTTTACAAACCTAACATCGAATACTCCGATGCACCTACGAGTACCAGGCTATCATAAACACACAACAGTAAAACTTACCGAGCGTGACATATCCGATAACGAGCCAAACGATTGTGATGAACATGTTGAATCAGTCCGCGTCTCTAGGTCGCGGTCTGCGTCGCTTCATTTGTGATAACTTAGATGATTTCCACTCGCGCATCACTTCACTTACACGTTTATCATCACTTTATCACTTCACTTTTGTATGTCGGTATTCTTTTGTTAATAACCACGTAAGGCTACATCCGTCAATCTGAAACAAAAAATGAAATTGAAATTTTAAAAAATCAACTTAAAATTAATCTCAAAGTAGGAGATTTTATAAGAGCATTCATTAATTAAAGTCTATAGTGATATGTTTTTCTAAAGAAATCTCCATTTTTTTCTCCAGTAAAGAAAATGATACGTTCCGATAAACAGAAACAAAAATAATATGAGTAATTATACTTTATTTTCCCATTTTTTCGTTTCCCAAAGGCACGAATATATTGCGAGGCAATAGCAACGCGTGAAAACATATTAGTACAATAAACGGAATCCTTTTGTTAACGCCTACGTTGTGATTAGATACCAAATAAATGTTAATTTATATTTATTTGCTCCATTTTGCTTGATTGTGATTTATTGTTCTTGCACATGATAACAGAAATCGCGACGGACAACTAGGCATAAATCTTATCACGAACAATTAGTTCCAATTTATTAATTGCACAAGTACTTGAAAATATCTCAGAAACCTTTGCGGTAATAATAGTTGTGTCATACAACCTACTTCCGGTAAACCTTGAAAGTCGTATTAAGGAACCTCGAAAGTGGCATTAAGAACAGTGGTTTAATTACATGAACCTTTGACCCTTTGTAGTGTTAAACGGCCCTGCTAATTCCTACCACTATGTACCTATTTAGGTCTTCTTAGGGCCTCAGCCTTAATAGAGCTCAAAGTGATATTGGAGAAGATGGCATCGGTATTCAAAATAGGTATTATAAGAATGTCATATTCATTCCTAGCGATCTTTACGTCGGCCTCAAAATGAAATGACTCCGCGAAACGAGAAAGTCTGCGGTTACCCACAATACCAATGTCTCCCAACAATATCTTATACCACGCATTCTTGGCTTAAATGTCTTTATATCCCGCTACATGTCTTAAAAGATTTTTACTAGCCGACACGACAAATGTGCTTGAGTGTCTAAAATGGGCTTACCATCATCATTGAACTATCATCGTCCTTCTGCTAGATTCTTCGTAACTTCCAAAATGCGACGGTTTTGACAAAGCCCGGATTCTTTCAGAAAATTCTTAACTAAGTATCTATGATTTTTTTTCTCCATAGCTTTTTCTAAGCTAAGCTAAGTTTCATATTAGCTACCGGAAGATATTGCTTTCAGACGACCAGTAACTAATTTGTGGTAAGCAAGCATTTTAATTATTTAGGTACATTCTGATTCGACACCAAAGTCTATCAAATCATATTTTAAGTACCGAGTGTAACGATTAGGCTTGGTATATGAAAACAGCCCGTCTTGCACTACTAATTGCTATAAAAACAATTACACGAAAACAGTTTGGTAGTGAGACGTGAACCACTTGACTATCGGCGGTGGAGCGTGCTACGCTTTCTCTCGGACGGACGGACGGACTAGCAATGGTTTTAAGTAGATAAACGCGCAGTTTGAATTTAGATGTCTCGATTGCTAGTAGCCTGCTTATTTTCGGGGCGGGGGAAGCCCTGATTCTAATTTCAAAGTCGACTTGAATATACTTTACTTAACCAACAGTAACTTGTACCCCAAAATGTAGGTACTGTACATCAGTGGAAACTACTATGTTTTTTGCTTATAAGAATAATTTAATTGTTTGTCTCCTTGATAAAATAAAATCTAAGAAGCGTCTTTCATTCCATACAAAACGGTTATGTATTAACCTAACGTAGGTACCTACTTGTAGTATAGTAACGTATTAGCGGTAATAATTCGGATTACCATTTCGTAATTACTGGTACGCATTAGAACTTTTTCATTATAATTGCAACTGTTCGTGCGTTTAATTCATACGACGTCACAATTAGGCCGTAATTACAGTCCTCGAGACGTAATTACCTACTAATCGTGGTGTACGCGATTTGACTCTTTTCTCGACTTTCACAACATTCTACATAATTAATTATACATAAAGTCTCTATAGACACCAAACTTGTGGACTTTACAATACAATGAAAATGGGAAACTCACGCATCTTAGAATACGTCTAAAATTTATCTTAGAAAGAACTTATGTTATTGAATCAATGAAATTACCTACCTATTAACAATTCGTATGTAACTAACTAGTTTGATCAATACTTACTTAACTTACTAGTTTGTTTCCACAAATAAAAAGAAAATTGGTGAATAAAAAAATGATTCAGGAATATGATGAAGATCTAAAATGTATTTCAGCTTTTACAGAAATTCAACACTACAATATAGGGGAAATAGCGGAGCACTTATAACTATCAGTCTTGCGGAAAGCCGCGTGCCAGAGCCAGTCAACTATGAACACGGATGATGCGATAATGGACATCGACAACAACATTTTTTCCATACATATTTCTTATTACAGTAATGATTACATCGAATGTATGTAATTACGGCCATCGTTCATAACCTCGCGCGTTCTATGATTAAATTGCTTCTATTCATTTGCATTGACGTCTTGCTACAATGGAGATAAAAAATGTAACACTAATAGACAATCTTTTTATTGCTCAAGCTTAAGGTATTTGATATTACATCGAACTATGCGATGCTATGAAGAGACTCATAGAATACTTTAGCATGAAATTGCATTCTGTACATAAAGCAATCATGGTACAAAAAGAAATAAAATTCAAACTACGGTGAAGTCACGCTTCAATCAATTTAGTGATGACCATAATCAAAATCTCAAAAAGGAAGTCTTCATTAGCATATTACTGGTTCTAAGACGAACTGGTTTAGAATCAGACGTCTAGGTAAATAAAGCTAAAAATATGTGGTTTTTAGACTTGTATACAACAGTTCAAGCTAAGAAGTGTGTTTTCGGGATATCCCACGTTTCTCAGATATCAGAGGTCCTTGACATAAACTTCCACATTAAGATCTCTGCTCTGACATTCAACTCAATGTTTTAAGTCTGGCTTTAAACAAAACTGCAGACCCATTTACAAATTTACAAGAGTAATAAAATAGAGAAGATAATAGTTCGGCATTCGTGTCAATTGTACACCTACAATGTCTTCCGGACATTGTGCCGTGGGTCGATAAATTTCTACTTTGCTGTCCTAAAGAGCACTTCCTTTCTAATACTTAACAAATAATAGTTCCAACCACAACAAATGGACAAACACAATAGACGGAATATAGGTAAATTCAAAAGAGAATTTAAAAAATGAAGAAATCCTCGATATGTAGATTACGTCAGCTTGCAATCCAAACAAAACAAAACCTTATCAAAATTTGTCCATTCGTTTAGGATTTAGGAGCTTCGTTGTCACGGATACACAGACAGACCCCAAACTTATAGCACCCGTTTTTCGTTGAAGGTTAAAAAGAAAATGTTAATCATATAAAATTTCATGAAGTAAGAGACTGAGTAGTAGAGGCGTGAAGGCGAGACGCGAAGCCACGAGCAGAGCCTAGTCAATTGCAACTTTTGTATGACTATCTTTAAACTACAAGTAGGTATAACTTTAGTATACAAGCAGCTAGTCAAAACAAGCTGCATGAAAGGACTAATGACGCAACTGAATTAGAGAAAGTATGTACTGTCGAGAAAGAGCCGAATCAATTGGTGTCCATTCATTAATCAGTATAGAAAGTCAATCGCAATCGATACTGATTGATGGGAGCATAATGTTTAATGAAGTTTATTAATGATATATCAAAATTCTATTACGCTACGAAGCAATATACCGTTTTGCCCACGTATATTATTTAAAAATGCATTTTTATTTATGAACAGTTCAATAAAAATCAATTTATATTCGTCAATGATGTTATGTTCAATCAACATTATTAAATTTCTGAGAAGTTATATAAACGAAAGGTACTTACGAAATAAGTCAACGAAGTATCTATGACCTATGTAGAGAGAAAATCCCAGACAAATATCACTTAATGGAACTCACTTGCATCCATCACAATTTTCACTCATATTTTAATACGTCACAGTGTAATAGAAATTTCACCAGTTTCCAAACAGTGTTGTGCAATCGAAGTATGAAATAAGAAAGTTTAAAACAAAATGGCGTCGCTCCACCGCCACACACCGGATCTCGCGACTGACTGCGCGCACGCACAAAACCTGCCAATGACTTCAAGCCCCACTACAAAAAGCCAACTAAAGAATGGCTGTTTTATCTCGTTTCAACAAGACTTAGATTCCAATGTGTTACGGCTAAAAAATTAGCAGGTTGTTGTCGTATTGGGGAAAACACAAGGCGTTTTTGTTTGGCGACATCCGACAAGTGTTTAAATTGTTCTTCATGCCAAAGTGAGGAAAGAATGTGTACTTAACAACTTGATTTGTTGATCCATTTGGGGGCAACTTGGCGCACCAAAATGTAGAGTTAGTTGACAATCACAAAACTATTTGGTATCAAATTTAATTCATTAAAACATCATTATCTTTTATAACTGTTCTTTACACTAAATGACTCAACAATGACATCATCCGATAAGTTAATACGAGCCCTATACCTAAATGATTATAATGAGATCATTGCTACGAGTTTCTTAAACGAAGATTCGTATTCATTTCTTGCTTAAAATAGGTAGGTTACGTTCAATAATTCTTATTATGTTAATTCCTGTTTGTTGCTAATTTAGTCGGTAAACAATTTTCCTAAATAAACAGTATCTATCGCACCTGACCGGAGTGAACGAACTTCTTATAAAATGCAAACAAATTAAAATTTTA
>DWOF01000325.1:0-11005 GCA_018250795.1 Clito sp. Burns02 | reverse complement strand
AGCGTGCTACAACTTAAATGGCCTTACATACTTCCCATCAGGTAAGACAGCGGTCAACACAAACCTTTCTTTTTTTTTTCATTAAGCCTACAACTGAAATGAACTATAATTTAACAATACTTAACACTGATTAAGCATTTGACTGCATTATGTGCTTGTAAATATTGACGATAGTCTATCATAGATATTAAGGTAATATGTATCATTTCTGTAGTTCCATATTCATTTCTTATTCATAAGATGCCCCCAAATATTATTATAGTAGAGCTAACTTAGTGTCATTTGCTCATCAATTCAGTTGTTATCGCACAAATGGGCTTATACCTGTTTCGTTTAATTTCAGATTTCCAATGGCACATGGAACGATCTCAAGATGAAATAATGAACTCAAATGACAGCGTCCGAGAGTCGCAAGGTAAGCGCACGCCGCCCACCGCCGCCACTGCCGCAACACTTGCACAGTTGCTGCACTGGCGACCACACAAACATCTTGCGTTACTTATCACTCGCCACTTGTCACCAACTATTGTAACCACATTGATCTGTCAAGTCGAATAAGCAACGCAAAATGTTACATGGGATTCAAGATGAGATTCTGGAACAATCAACTTTTTACTCAATTAAAAATAAAAAAAAAGATTAAGAAAATTTGTGACATGAATTTAAAAAAGTTGATCGTCCCAGACGTACAAGGAACGGATGAAATGCGCAATGTCTTCCCATAATTTGAAAATAGAAAAAACGATCATTGCTTTAAATAATCTATTTATCCTGTTATATATAAATATTATATTTTACAACAGCGGATACAAGAGTGCTAGTGTTTTCACATGTGAAAATCTACCTTATAATAATAAATAAACAGTATCTAATATTAATATTATAAAATTACTAATCCTATTGCAATTTTATATTTTATATATGAAACTTTGAAAAGAAATATTTCAGAAGGACAGGTAAAGGTATCGGTGTAAAGGTATGGTTTTATCGATGTAGCCTGTTCAAGGCGAGGTAACCGACGACAGCCAAGGTAAGTAAGATCGGTTTATATTATTTTTGCTGTAAACATCACATCGTTAACAATATTGTGTTTTGCTTTGTGGTTATAATATGGGGTTTGAGCGGACCGTAGATCATTGCATGCCTTTCCATACTTTCCTAGTTTGTATGTATGCACCGGCGCCCGGCGCCCGCGTATCAGTGCTAATAACTATACCTTAACATTTAACACGTGGAGTGGAATATTGTTGTATGTCGGTAAGTAAGATTTACGTATTTATATGAGACGTAAGCAATAAGTATCTGTGTAGAGTTAGATGTAGCGACACGTAGCGTGCACGCCACCGCCCAGTCCGCAGTCCGGTCGGAACACGACGGTCGTTGTCAGCGGTTGCTAATGTCGAGGCTACGGACACTCGCGTTTACTAGTTGTGTGATTGATGGCAATACATGTTGTACAAGTTGCACTCAGACCGACAGTGCGCCGCGCAGGAGCTGCCAGGTAAACCTACATTCCTTACTATTTTTGTCGTTGTAGTTTTTGGTTTATGTGGCTTATTTATTTATTATTTATTATGTCTTTATTTGCATTCACATGTGATTTCACTGCAAATGTCTCTCCTAGCAATTCATGTTTTATGTTAGTTTTTTAAGAGCGAACATCGTATTACTTGCATGCTCATTAGATCGAGCGTCTAATGTTACTGTGTTCGGCCAGTTTTGTAGTGGATGCGCATTTCATTTATCGACGGGAATTATTATGAGGGTTGCAAACTTTGATTGTGACTTATCAGCGAATATCGTCAACTATTTCAAAGAAATACACAATAGGCGACATTAGAATCCCATAATGTTATCCCATCAATTCCTTGCATATCAGCATGATTCTCTCATTTCAATGTCCTATGCCACATGAACAGTTGTACAGAACATCTGATTTGAAACTGAATACTCTTTGAATCTGTTAACTTTTTAATACACTCGATCAGTCTAAATGAGCTGTTGACACGCGGTACTAATAGTTGATTGCTTTGTACATAATTGATCCTCGCTTTTCATTGTTTTCCCCTTCCAGAATCACTTGTACATTTAGATGATTCCATCCTGAAATTCGTTAAAACTCCCTACCCAATAACGCGAGGTTGGCTTAAGAGTCTCGTTGGCGAGAGAGGCGAGTGCGAGCAGGGAGGCAGGCCGGCGCAGCCCTGCAACACGGGAAAGGAACGAAAGATTAAAAAAGAACGTAGACTTACCAAGAGAAAGAAGAGGTCCAGGAAACGATACAATTTTGACGAAGTCGAAATAAAAACTGAACCGGCGGATCTCAAAATTAAACAGGAAGAACTAAAGCATCTCTGCTCCATATGCCACAAGAAGAAATACAAGTACAGGAGGAATAAGTTGAGACACGAAAAATACGAATGCGTGACGGGTCCGCAGTTTGGTTGCGAGCAGTGCGGGAAGATGTATTCCCAGAAAAAGACCTTGATGTCCCATATAGCTCTCAAACATAACACGAAAACCAACTCTGAAACCAAAATCGTAAAGGAGGAATGAATTTTGTTTGATTGCTATTTACATTGTTTTTTAGATGTTCCTAAAAGTAGTATTTAGATTATATTTACTTTTTGTTGATTTTTAGTCAGCTTTTTAATTGATATAGATTGAAAGTTTAGTTTACTTTAGTTGATTAATTTATCAAGATCTCACTAAAACATGAATTGTTAAGGTACTCTTACATTGCTAATGAAATTTATTTAGTGCGATTTATTTGTCGTAAAAAGATCTCAAACCTTGTGCCATTATGTTAAGTGTTTCAAACGTTCACAAGAGACTAGTCTAAAAAACTATTTACCTTCGTTAAGTTTTTGTTAAAGTTTTAGAGTACTTTTTATAGTTTATTTTTTTATAGGTATATGGTTGACCTTTGTTGATTTTTGTACATTTAAAATCATAAATAAACTACTCGAGTTCATAAAACATGAATTGTTACGGGTTAGATAGGATAGCATGGTTAGTCCTGTCTATCAGTCTAATAATGATCTCGTGATTTTCTTTCATTATATTAAGTTGTTTCGATTTGTTATTATAATCAAGTAACACTTTCGGTGTTTTCATTAGGCGTTCAGTTTAACAGGTTTTTTATAGTTTCTTTAAGTTTTCGTTAAGGTGTCGGGATGTTTAATTTTTTAACACTGTTTTTGTTCTCTCATTATTACCTTCAATATATACTCTTTCACTTATACATTTTGTTTTTATTCGTTTTCGTTCTGCTTATAAACAGTAATCGCCTCAAAACGCACTAACCTCGGTTCGGTGAAGCAAAGCGTCTATACTCGATTTTCTTTTTCAGGTAGCGGGCCGACGACGCCGCGACACGGCATCGTGACCCGCAGTAGTAAAAAAATATGCGAGGAGACCGCCAGCGCCACCACTCTAGCCATACTAAAGAACGTCGTCACCTCGCCCAACAGCCTGCCCGAGGACGCCAAGGAGAACAAGAAGGCCAACCTCCCGCCGGCCAAGCCGCCCGCCAAGCCCGAGCGGCCCGACGACGAGCTCGCGGTGAAGGCCGAGCCCAAGCCGGCGGAGGGCGCGCCGGGCGGGGGCGGGAGCCCGGGGGGCGGCGCGGCGCGCGGCGAGGGCCGGCAGGAGCTGCAGTACGACATCTTCCCGCGCGGCGGCAGCGTGCTGCCCTGCGCGCAGTACAAGACGGAGAAGGGGTACAAGTGCCCGAACTGCCAGCGCTGCTACAACGCGCGCAAGAACCTCGTGCGCCACGTGACGCTGGAGTGCGGCCGCGAGCCGCAGTACAAGTGCCCGCACTGCGCGTACAGCAAGCACCGCCGCAACGAGCTCAAGAAGCACATCGAGAAGAAGCACCCCGAGCACCACCGCGCCGACTGAGCGCGCCCGCGCCACGCAACCTAGTGCCTTATCGTACGATCACTCGATCTTCCTATAGATGGTATTCAAATTACGTAAATTTTATACAAGCCTTGTACACTTTATGTATTGATTGAATTGAATAATATTCGATATTTTTTTAACTATTAAACGTTTCGAGACGTCGCCGGTGTTTCATTTGCCGCCTCCCCGCGCCGAGCCGGTCTTTATGGGAAGATAAGTCGATGACGGTTCAGTTACTTGGATTGTGCATGTTTTGCATGAATTAGAAGCTTCGCCTTTTATAATTTCTAACAGAAATTATTTTTTTTATTTTACTTATAACGCATTTCTTTGGTTCCTTAATTTTATTTTAGCCTTCGGTAGTATTAACAAGGAGAGTCCGTGCGTAGTCCGCTTGACTTATTATTTGCAATACCGTTAATGTGTTGTATTGCAGAGGTCCACAAGGATAGCCACCTGCCCTCGGCGCTGCTCTCGCTGCTGTCGGCGCAGTCGGCGGCGTGCCGCGCGCACGAGGCGTCGCTCGCGTCGCTCGTGCCGCCCTGCATGCAGGTGACCAACATGATGAAGCCGGTGCACCCGCTGCTGCACCACGCCTTCCTGCAGAACAACAACTCGGTGGTGGGCGGCGCGCTGCCGCCGCCGGGCGCGGGCAAGCGCGAGGAGCCCGACTCGGAGAACGAGTACGACGACACGGACGACATCGTGCTGCCCGAGGAGGGCGAGGCGGAGGGCTGGGCGTCGCCGGCGCGCGGCGCGGCCGAGGCGGGCGAGAAGCCGTGCGGCAAGCGCGACGGGAACAGCTCGGACGACGCGAGCCGCCAGTTCGAGTGCCGGCACTGCGGCAAGAAGTACCGCTGGAAGTCCACGCTGCGCCGCCACGAGAACGTGGAGTGCGGCGGCAAGGCGCCCTCGCACCAGTGCCCGTACTGCTCGTACCGCGCCAAGCAGCGCGGCAACCTGGGCGTGCACATCCGCAAGCACCACAACACCGAGTGGTACATGTACGCCACCAACAAAGTCAGGCGGAACAAGAAGACCTCTATCTAGTGTAGAGCTGCGCGTACGCAAACAATCGTTAGACCAAAGTAGATACCTAACCAAATCGGTACTGCAATAATATTATTTATATTTACGTTTTATTTTTTTGTTGAAGACGTTTTTAATATACACTAAAGATAATAGTTTTAATGTGCACATTCCCTAACGGCATTAGTTTTAATTTTGTTGTTTTTATTTGTTTTAGAGTTTATTATTGTAGTTAAGACTGACCCTAAGTATTTCGTTCAGTTGTTTTAGCCAAGTACCGCCGCCCGGGCGGCCCCGGCGAGCGCGCCCGCGAGACGCTGTGTGCTCGCGCCGGGTCTCTGTCACGATGAATACCATCTCGAATTTTTCTAGTTTTAGTTTCCTTAACATTCCTTAACTGGAATAATTCCAAAATTAATAACTTAGTGCAATGATATTAAGAAAAGATTAGTTGATATTTATATGTTTGATGTAAGACATACATATACATTTATAAATAATTTTCCCGTTAGGAATTGTTGTATTTGGGACCACATGCTGTCTTCCCATTTTGTTATAGAGAACCCAAAGTTATACTATTTTTAAACTTATTTATTAGGATAACTTTATACGGACTGCGGTCCCGTTAAGCCGAGCAGATGCCTCAAGCTCCACCTGGCGGTGCCGCCAGCGGTAGGAGTTTGAGGTAGCCGCGCCGCTTAGGTAATCAGAAGCTCATCGACTATGTGCCTACAATGTTACCTGTAGTTAATATTACATATCTATCGACTATTTATTATGTTACTTGATTAATTTCGGTGTATTGGGAAATAATGTGTTCAAAAATGTTAAAAAAGATTAATGATATTAACAGATATTTTATTTGCAATAGTGTATTGGAGTTGTTTAGCATATTGACTGTTGATATTTGTTGTTAAACTAGGATAACAAAGCTATTTGACCAAAGTCAGTATTAGTTATTAACGTGATGGTGAGAATTTAACCCATGTTACTTGTTATTGAAATATTCGAGTCATCGCCACCATAGCATAGCAAGCTGTTCACGATCAGAGTTCCATCATGTCGAGTTTGTCGGAGGTCCAACGTACTGATGTATGATATGAAATAAAATATAAATTTGGATGTTACGAAGTTTACATTGTTTGTTAATGTTATTGGAAGAATAGTTAATCAATTAGTGTGATTTTTATATGAATATATTGGGGTTTTACTTGGTAGAAAAAGTTTAATAAAATATGAATATAGTGTACTCCTTGTTTTTTTTTTGTTTTACTGTATTTTGTGTGAATTTTAATTTTTTTTTACAGAATATAGGTAAATTTTACAACATGAATTAGTTTGATCTGTTGGTAAATACTGTTGATTTAAAGTAAAGTATAACGATACGGTATGATTAGAGCGTGTTTCGCCCGAGGCTGTCGGTAAGTGATGTCGTTACAGTATTGCAAGTTGGCAAGTTAACCGCGCATGTGTGCATGACCGTTTGGACTAGAGCTTATCTTTTCGACGCATCGATACTGTTTGTTTTTCTTCCTTTTTCGTTCATACTAATATAATTAATAATTTCAGGTAGACAAGAAAAGCCCATGGGTCGGGAGACTGCATTTCATTTAACAAAAGTTTTTACGATATCCAAAGCAGTGACTAAAACCATATCGATCATAGTAACACCATGAACTTTCTTGGTACCTTGCCTTCCGCTCGATCGGGGAGAATTCGACCGAACATCACGCGTTCGAGAACTGTCACGCGACGGGCGACCTCGTCGAATCCTCGTTCGATTCTTGTTCAAAATAAACGTTTTTATTTCCTTTTTTTGTTCTTTTTTTTTAATTTTCCTTTGCAAAGCTTTCATCACAGCACTCGGTGGACACTCACAGTAGTATATTACTCTCAGTGTATGTATGTACAAGTATACGTTTATGTATATATATGTATGTATGTTTTACGTATATAACCAGTATTAATGTGCTTGTATTTGTCGTTAACCTCACGGGAATGTCGAATGTGGTGCGAGTCGGGTGGCGCGAGGACCTCATGTGATGTGCGGTTTCAGGCGGCGGCGGGGGCGAGGAGGCGGGCGTGGCGCGCCTGGGGGGCGGCGGGCTCTCGTGGGAGCAGTGGTCGGCGCGGCTGGCGCTGCCGCTGGTGGCGGGGCTGCGCGTGGGCGGCGCGCTGCCCGTGCCCGCGCTGCCGCCCGCGCCCGGGGAGCCCTCCTTCACGTGCCCCGACTGCGGCCGCGTCTACAAGCTCAAGTCGTCGCTGCGCAACCACCAGAAGTGGGAGTGCGGCAAGGAGCCGCAGTTCCAGTGCCCCTACTGCGTGTACCGCGCCAAGCAGAAGATGCACATCGCGCGCCACATGGAGCGCATGCACCGCGAGGTCCACCTCAAGCCCGAGCAGTACATCAAGCAGGACAACGTGGACGCGTGCACGTAGGCCGCCCACTCGACGGATTAGTGTTAAGTTTTACGTATGATCTATTAGAATTCGACGTCGGCTCCTCCCGGGGCCAGCCTCTCACGAGTCTCCACGGAAGCGTTTAAATCTACGAAATTAGTATCAGACTCGCAAGTTAGTTTCGGAATGTGATAAATGTGATGAAATCTCTTTGTGATAGTGGCGTGAAACAGTCACGTTAGACGTAATGCCGGGCGCCGCCGCGGACGCGCCCTCGATCGTTACCTACCGGCCTGCGCCGGCCGAATATATTAATTAATACCGAATAGATACCGTTTGAAGTAAATCTCGTAACGAATTACTCGTAGTATTCGCACTGGTCGCAGTTACTTGCGGCAGTGTCAGCAACTGTTGCATTTATCCAATATATTAAGAAAAGTGATTTGTATAGTTACGCTTTTTACTCTTTTGATATATTTTTTATGTACAGCATTTATTGTATAAATTTATCATTCCTGATATTTTGATGATATTTGCGCGTTAGTTTGAGTGGTTGCTGGTTTTTGTGAGGGACCGTTTTTAGTTTGGTCATTGTTGTTACCAGTCACAGTTACTAGTGTATGAAGATATTGTAGAATGCCTTATTTTAATGGAACCGGTTTTCGTCAGGTTTAGACAGAGTTCTGATTTTCGTGCAGTTACAGGATTGACGAAAGTAAATAACTTGAGAGATATTTCATTCCTAAAGAAGAGGGCGGAGGATGGTTCGAGTGTAGAATCGTTTCTATAAAAGGTAGTTTTAGTTAAAGTGAAGCTATTTGTCGCTTAGTAAGCAAACTCTAGTTCTTTGCCATAATGCATGTTCCATTATTTTTGTAATACTCATATAAGTTAATTTTTTTATTTCAATTATTTTTAGATCTCTTTAACGTGTAATGCATTTATTTTATATTAATATAGGGATGTCTTGCGTATCCGACGGTGGAGAAGAAATATCGATAAGTCGTATTAATTATTAAGTTCCTTGAGATAAATGTTTATGAACATGTTATTCAATGTTACATTTGGGGCCAAGTTTTTTATTATTAGAATTAGGTCAGACCAGTTACAAAGAGTGCCTTAAAAACCGTGGAATTAAGTAGATAAGTATTTAAACAAAACACTGCCAATAAATGTTTAGAACAATAACGATTAAGCCGCGCACAAAACACGATCCTACTAGACCAGTTCAAATTTAATTCTTCCACGTAGTTTATAAGTATCTTATACACATTACCATTTAGAAATTATGATAAGTTAAGGATGGTAGCGTTAGCGAAATCACTCAATCTGTGTCAGTGACACGAGAAGCTATTGCTATTGGAACATTATGGTATTGAATGATTTCGCTGTCGCGGTGCCCGTAGGTTACTGTCCGCAGGAGTTACCATCGTACAATCAATATGTAGAGTTCGCTAAGTACAACCACAAGTCACGTCAGTATAAAACAAAGTGCCTTCGAAACTTAGTCACTAGGATTTATTATATTCAATCGAGTTCTCTTTATCGAGCATATATGTAACTTGTTATTCCGAAACGTGTAGGTTGTGATTTCACATTCGACATCGATTTGAACAGATGCTATATTACTCATAACTTAGTATTTCATACTGGGTACAATAGAGCTGTGATAATATTCTCAAATACTGAATTTAAAACTTTAAAAGTAATGCCATAAATGTGCAGGTTGTCGATCTAAGCTCCGTAGAATACAAGATTATATCTATGATTTTTAATAAGATTTTTTCTAATCACAAATAAATTAACGAGAAATCAAACAAATAATGGAGGCATACAGAGTGTAAAGCAGGCTTTTGAACCTAGTTATACGATACTGCCTAGAATATTTGTGTTGTAGATAGCAGTGTATCTGACAATAAGAAGTTACAGTGATTAAATGCATTTGATTGTATTTTTATAACCTTTTTGTATTTTTAATAAAGTTGCTATTCTTGACATGTACTTGTTTTTATATAATTTTTATCACTTGTATTGTTCATTATTCTGTTAATATCTAATGGTGTGGTATGCAATTATTGTATATTGGGTATTAGTAACACTGCATGTTGTAAGGTTCTAAACATTTAACATTCCTAATTTCATGAATATGGTTTACCAAGAGCCGCAAGTTCCGTTTACATTTTATGTTGAAACAGCATAAAGCATGTCATGTAGAGGAGATAGTACTAGCGATATCCGTAGGCAAATTAATGGGAGACATGGTGCATTATCCTACGCTTCACAGTGCACATATTTTTATTTCCATACTCTTAAGGTGGCTTCGCTTTGCCAGTGGTGGTAGCTTTGTATAATTTGCACGTATTCATATTGGTTTGCATTTCAATTTCAGTTGCACAGTTGTACACACCTTATATATTGGGTTACGGTACGGCCGGCCTGGGCGGCGGCAAGGCCGGCTGGACGCTGTACGAGTGCGTCGATTGCGGGAACAAGTACAAGCACAAGGGCTCGCTGCAGCGGCACATTAAGTACGAGTGTAGGAAGCAGCCCAGCTTCAAGTGTCCCTACTGCGTCTACCGCGCCTACCAGAAACACAATTTGCTGCTGCACGAGCGACACCTGCACAAAGATCTGCCGGAGAAGGTGGACTTCGTGTCGGAATGACCGCCGCTCGTAGAGGTGTCTAATGTCAGTAAACCTTCACAATACCTACTAACGGCGCCGGCGGGCTACACTAACGGGGCTCACGCGGGATTAACATTCACCTCCATACGATTACATACATCCATCTGAGCAAGAGGCCGGACTCACCTCATTCACTTTCATTTTTTGGTCTTTCAGTTTATCGTAGACTTATACAATGTGTATATTGTGTAAATTCACTATAAAATATTCCATTTGAAATACTTTGAAATCTCATAGAATTTTTTATGTAGGTAGTTTCTGTCTATAATACCTAACAATAGGCCTGTAAATACCTCGCTCCTATTATTACCACATAATAATTTTATTTTGCTTTACACATGCATGTTTAAGGAAGCGGGTTCTAATTTTGCAGAGAAAGTGTTTCTTTAAATTAGATAAAATTATTTAAACGAAAGATGGTATTAGATAATTACTCCTTTGAAATATTCCATGAATCAAGCATAATGAAGTAAAAAGAAACTGTTTCTCAGCAAAAAAAATTTAATGGTAGAGCTTAGGTTGGTTGGATTAATCTTTCATAGCCTGTGTTTTCAGAGATCTCTAGTTAAAAAAAATATGCTTTCTGTTACAGCTGCTACTACATCCAAAATGAACTTTGAGAACCTTTTGAAACCTAACTTAGAAAAGACTTCAGTGCGTAGAAATCGGCGAAAGGCTCAATGACCGCATCCTGAGGATAATTTTACTTTGCAGTAACGAAATGAACATTCAGTATTCTATACACGGCACAAATTAAGTATTTAATTAATTTTTAAATTAATTCATTTCCTAGTTTAATTGCAGTGAGCGGTACTCTGCTTGTTGTAATTGCAGGATTGTATTAACAAAACATTTTATTTTTGATATTAGTGCCAGAAATTCTAAAACTGTTTCTTATGTTACACCATGTAAAAAAGAAACATTGTATAATTAGATCTTGTATAATTGGACTAGCCAGAAAAACTATTTATAACAGATACCT
>DWOF01000324.1:0-11017 GCA_018250795.1 Clito sp. Burns02 | reverse complement strand
ATTCATTGTGTGTTTTTTTCTTATTGTTTTAATATAACTATTAATTTAGACTTTCATTAATGAGATCACTTTTAAAATTAATTATGATAATGGGAATGTTAATTAAGGCGAATCGTCAAGGTAAGGCAATATTATTCCAAGGTAAAAACTGTTAGAGGGCTCATGAAATTAGTTAAGAATAATAATACTTTATTTCTTTACTAGATAACTAATAAACATCAGTACTTTAAAAAAGTACTGAGAGTATTGGAAAGGTACAATTACTATACTCACTTGCAAGTATATCTCTTGTCCACATCAACACACATCAAATGCCGAATGAAATCCTTAGCAGATTCGCTGATGTCATCCCAATAGGGAGAATCAAATTCAAAATCACCCTTGAGAATCTGAGCAAACAGGTTTGCATCATTCTCGTCATAGAATGGAGGGTATCCACACAACAGAATGTACGATATGACGCCTATGCTCCACACATCGACAGCCTTGCCGTACGGCTTCTGAGCCAACACCTCAGGGGCGACGTACCCTGGCGTACCGCAAGCTGTGGCCATTATTCCAGAATCTTCGATCTTGGAGAGCCCAAAGTCACTTATCATGATTTTGCTGTCCTCATCTGCGCTGTAATAAAGAAGGTTTTCCGGCTTCAAGTCCCTGTGGACCACTCCCTGAGAGTGCATGTAGTCCACCGCCTCTAATACTTGTCTGATAAGAACGGACGCATCTTTCTCAGTGTAGGAACCCTTTTCGACGATCCTGTCGAATAGCTCGCCTCCAGTCACGAGCTCCATCACGAGATACACTTTGTTCTTATCCTCGTATGTTTCTAGCAGCTGGACGATGTTGGGATGCGAGAACATTTTTTTCTCGCCGCCCTCTACTTTTGCTTGCTCACTGAATCTTTTCAAAACTCTAATCTCATTCTCCAAAGAATCTTCCTTTCCTTTGAGCGCTTTCTTATCAATAATTTTACATGCGAACAGCTGGCCGTTCTCTTTGCTTTCAATCAGACGTACCTCAGAAAAGGCTCCTGTTCCCAATAAATCCTTAACGACATACTTGTCTTCGATAGATGGCTGCTTCTCGGAGTCTCTACTATCCTTTTTGGATTTCCTTCCGAAATCCTTTTTGCCAAAAAGAGGCATTTTGGAGCACACACTTATATTACAGATCTAATTTGAACTATTCCTATCACTCTAAAAAATACCTACGTCTAAGTAGCTATAAGTTATCGACAGCCATACGGCGCCTCGGTTTCACTCGCTCAATTCGTCTCGTCGTCTCGTCTGTCTCATCTCATCCTCATCTCGTCTCGGTCTTGCTTGCAATTCCTTCGCTAATCGCTCACTTTTGGTTTATTTATATTTGTCTATGATTCAGTCCCAAGGAATTTACACCCATACGGAACGAAACATAGAGCGGGATAGCTTTATAAGAGTACTCTTACTCTTTCTATACATGTAAGGGTCCGTGCATATCTGGCGTAAATTACGACGTTGCGCGTTGCGCGACGGATAGAACGTTTAATGTCATGCCATACATTAGTCTGGTCTGATATTACGCGACGGATAATATGCGACGTATTTTACGTCAGATGTGCATGAACCCTAATATCCAAAAAGATTTCAAAGAGGAATGCTATTTACATTCCTCTTTGAAATTTAATTTTTTAAAACATCAATGTACTCTGACAAAAGAAACATGATCACAAAGCCCGAAAGTTTTGTCTATGTATTTTTTAATTTCTAGATACAACATAAAATTAAACTACAATTATTAATAAAAAAGTTTGATAAACATTATTTCAATCAAATATCAAGATCGTCATATATTTGCAATATTTTGTAAGTGCCATCTAACGGCAAATCTTTTAAGCTTTTTAACCATTACAGTCTTTACTACTCTGTTGATTAGTTAATAGATGTCGCTATGTCTTATTGAATATTTTTTTATTTCATCGATCAACGCATTCACAGAATAATTAACTGTATTATACGAATGATTATGAAATATCGGAGTGCTTTTTATTTATTTAATCTTTTATGGTTCCTAGTATTTACCTTACCTTGTTATATGAAACGTATTTTATAAGAGAGCATTTTTACAATACATACCTACTTTTGACCCAATCGGCTTGTTTTATTACCCAAGGGTGCTACTGCCTTCATATTCACAACAATTCTGTGCTGTATTAGAAAGAAAAAACAAATAAATAAAATAAAATACGTAGGTACAAAGTTTTTAAATTATTGGATAGCTAGGTAGATACACCGTAGAGGGAGGAATGCGCAGATTTTAATACCAGAAATAAATATAAAAGTTACAAAATTAATATGTAGGTACACAGTTGAATTTGTGAGCGGTTGATTTGATAGAGAGGTACCTATTTCGGTAGGTACGAGGTTATTTAGATCAATGGAAACACTCAAAGTTGTAGTGTTTGCCACCCCTATATTACTCTGCGCTACCCTTGCAGATCTCCTTTGTCTATGCTTTCCACCCTCTGACGTCACGGTGAAAATCGACCAATCCCAATGCGCACAGTAGTCTACTGACTGCCCTTGCAGGAGGTATTACTACCGCATATCACCTAATGCGTTGTGTTACAATTTAATGTTTTTGTTGTGCGACCATATGTGCCGTTCAAAAATGAACTCGACTGTGATTATAAATGTGAAATGAAAACTATTGACTCCTTATTGCTGTGAAACATTTTTAATTTTGTTTCCGAAAATATATATTTTATTAGTGTAACAAAATTACGTTAGGGGGCGGTACCGTGATGCCAGTTCGTAAGCAAGGTAAAACTCGGACACCAATATTGTGTAATACAGACAGAAGGGGTATTGCATACATGTGTTTTTGTTGACTAGCTAGAATATGCATGAGGTGCAATGGGGTCGGCAGACTTGGGCACCCTCCTGTTACCTAGTGCGTGGTTGCCGGGCTCTAATCGTTAGTAATCTTAGTTTTGCGAACCCGCTCAATGTTTTTACGTATTGTCACTAAACCCCTAATTAAAAAATAAATTGAAGTGCTTATTACACTTTGGAGACAAAGTACATAGGTACAGAAATGTTTGGGAGAACTTACGTGTTCTCTAATAAAATTCTAATAGGAAGCACGAGCACGAGGAATATTAATTTTATTATTCCATTTTCATTTTAATACTACCTATTTTGATATGAGGATTCCAGTCGCTTCCAGGTCATAATCCAGGTTATAGGAAGACCGATAACATTACCAATAAATAGTTTTTGGCTATTAAGTAAGAAACTAGCTCTACCTATGTAAAGAGCCTAGTAGGTATACCCACACTACGGCACTACGTTACCTACACTAAATACCTACACTACGATAGAAAATTAACATAAGGTTAATGAACCTGCTTTCATAACATGTGAAAACCTACTTACTTAATAGGTAGTGTTACGATTTAAATCATACTCATACGTATCACCAGAATTTTATGTCAATAGATAATACCTACCTAGACTCTACGCAATTCATATTTCCAAGATTTCTTTGTAGGTATAGGTATTTACTTTACATTAAAACGTTACTTTTGGCAAGAGCCTGCCTAATATCTTTTATCTCTTCTAAGAAACAATTAGGTACCTAAAATGTAAAAGTAGCAAGGACGCTAAAAATACGCATTAAGTAGGTGCCTACTATTTACATTTAGCATCTACTACAGAACTGTACCTATGATAAAAAATAATAGATATAGGCACCTGTCTGGTTCCTCTTTACAAATGCGTATTTAACACCAGCTTTGTAGTCTGCAGTCAATTATCACAATACATAACCATACCTTGTTCCATTGACCATGAATATCATGTTATCATGTAATTAACTGCATCCACGTATCAGGTAAACGCGATATTTGTGCTCACGAAACACTAATATACAAACATGACATTTCTTCATTATGATAAACGAGTTCGTAGCGGTTTCCATCGCTTTGATTTATACCCTCTATCTGTTTTTATTTTAGCTATCCATAGACATTGATGGCAGTAGATCATTTTTGGTTCTAGTGGCCTTAGGTTACATATCCTTTCACCTTCGATTCATAACACCTATAGACATCCAGAGGGTCCAAAATTCCAGACCCAACGTCAAACAGTCGGTATACAGGATTCTCCCCGAGACTTGCTTTCCTTGAGGTCTATGATAGAAGCCTTCATATATCAGTTAAATAACTAACTGAGGGTTAGGAATGTGATTTATTTGAACAATTTATTTATTTGCTACTGTTCCATTTCAGAAGCGCACCGAGCCTTGGAACTGCTGGAAGATTACCATAGCAAACTGGTGAAGCCTCAGGACCGACAGCTCAGACTTGCCATCGAAAGAGTCATCAGGATATTCAAATCACGACTTTTTCAAGCACTTCTTGGTATGTTTCACGTTTTTATTCATAAGCCTTATACGAGTAGCCTCTTTCAATTCCATATAGTACCTATTATCAGTGAAATCCTTGCCCAAAATTACCGTCCGTAATGCAATGGATTCCTTAATGTTACTCCTTTCCCCCTTGTATGAGTAGAAACCTAAGCAATGCCTTAAGCACCGCTTCGCTTCGTTACTACAAACGTCGTAATTGTAAGTAGGTGTAGTATGACAAGTAACGAAATCCAAGTAGGTACATGTTTAAGCTTATCCTTAAAACACGGTGTAAGGATTAAAGGAGCATTAAGTATTAGTTAGTCCTTATCAAAAAGAAAGAAGTTGAAAAATTGAATCACAGATTTCTTTCAATCTATTCCTCACGTCATCCTATTTGAACGAAATATGTTTTGATTTTGATACTACGAGCTACTAACTCTTTAGTTTTTCACGGAGCAAAGATCTTATTTCTAAATTCGAGTTATGAACGGCGCATTTAATTTCAAAATTCGTGTGGACCTGCCTTCCGTACTTTAGCATAACGGTTAAAGGGATTCAGTTCATCTTGGTGCTATGCTATAAATACACGAGCGCGCGTGACCGCATGTGGGTACGTCACTGACGTTGCGCTCTTGAATCTCTCTTGACCACGACACTGCTACCGTGATACGCATTATATTTAGCCAGATGCATTGAACACCGGACAAACAAAAGCTTTATTATTAACTTTCGATCCAACTGTACTTACCTAATCCAGATTTTTGATCATCAGTTACAGAATCAGATTTGTGGCGTCGTAGGTGGTATAGACGTTTAGGGCTGGGCAGAATGCGTAGTATTCCTAGAATTTCCTAGTGAAACAATTTTAATTAAAAAAAATTATTATTACATTTTTTTAAATTATAGAGACTATTCCATAGACTAAAGGAGTTCAAGTTTAAGGGCTACGTCATAAGCACTTGTTTATCCAAATTCTTCGTAACTTCGTCAAGGATATCTACCAATTTTGTAGATGTCCATAGAGTAGACTAGAGTACACTTGACCGTCTGCTAATAGCTGTCGATATCAATATTTAAAAAAGCAAACAGTTCCTGTTATTACCTTCAAGTGCATAGTCAATAAAGAAATATTTGGTTCTTTAGTCTCGTTACATAACCGAACAACCTTCGATTTAAAGAAAAATGTACTTTGAATTTTTAAGGAACGAGTTTTGTAAACATTCTGAATGTTGACTGAGCAACAATGCAATTCAGGCCAATCGTGACCAGGTTTGTTGTTCCTCTATTCTCTATGACTGGGGATTCTCAGACGGATGTATTTTACGATGCCAAGTTGCTATTACCTATTGATGTTTACCGATTTATACGTTACATTTACGACAATGATAAACCAAAAGCAATATCCATAAATTATTCATATCATTTCAGTCAGACTCTACTCTATTTAATGCATCATGAATTTCAATTGCAACGGCATAACTTGATGCATCACTATTTTCAGTTCATGTTATAGAGAGATATGTTCAACCTGTTAATTAAAAATTCATTTGAGAACTGTTTACGATTTTTACGATTCCAGCTATCCGTAACAAATAACTATCCTACTTTGTTCAAAAGCTCGGAAAAGTATTCCAATCATAGCTTCAACTTTAACAGAAGCATCAGGTCAAAATTGTTTTGACTGCCGACGATCATATCCAGATGCATGGAATTTAATTTGAAACTAAATTGAGTAGGTGGTTATGCGTTTACAGAATATGTGCCTAGGTGCTGCTGGTATTCGTATAAGTTCGTTTGACCCAGATCCGAAGATACGGGTCACCGGGTAGGTACACCGCCGCTGGTAGTCTGACGTTGCTAACATAATTCACGTCTGTTGAACCAGTTTTGACATTTTAAATAACTTCAGTCGAACACTCTTCAAACTTCAAATCAATATTTTAATGATTGTAGGTACCTACTACGTAACAGGTTCCTACCTATATGTACGACTAATATCATAAAAGTAGTTAGGTACATCGACTATGTTTCAGTTGAATTTTAAATGACTTAATCATTCTGTGATAGTAGTTACCTAGGTACATTGATTGGTTGATAAAAATATGGAGGGAAGGAACTAGGTGACAACTACGCGTAGATACTTAAGTAGGTAGGTAGGTACTTATAGGCTACGTTTGATCTAGGTATTACAATGACAACGTAGACATGACGACTTTCATTCATATACCTATTGACCTATTCACCTGCAACACAGCCTGTTCTGCAATCAATAACGAACGTTTTAGTTCAATGGAAACAATGCGCTAGGTAGGTAGTGGCAGCTGTTTGCGGCACGATAATAAATCGATAACCAACTATAAATACCTACCTGTGAACCGTCGGGATGTCTGTGTTATTATCAAATTTCAATCTCTTTGTAACTTCTTTAAAGTGAAAAAAATATATAACATTACAAAACATTTGCACCGTTTACTGTTACGTTTTAAGGCACATAGTTTCTCATTTTAAACCCATTGATTAATGTCTACAACTACATTCTTTGATTTTAAGTTGCCATAATTACGGTAAGAATTAACTTAAGAAGCCTCGATTTAAAAAATACGACACCGGAAGCAGTGTGGGACATTTGACTACGTAATTTCCGCTCTCTGTTGATAATTCACTCTGAAGGCGCCAAAAAAATTTCAACCGTTTCTACAGGCTTCTTTTTTGTAAATTCTCAGACGTAGAAGACACAGCTAAATAGCATGAAATTACTTCAAAGAAAAAGTAATATTATTGAAAAAATAGAACGCTTAAAAACTGAATTCTTAGTTCGATAAAAAAAAACTTCCATGATACCGACTTACTGCTGCTTGTTAAGCTGCGTGACTAAAATAAAACGTGATAATGATAAACCATCTTCAGTCTTACTTAGGCATATATTTTCATACCTAAAATTGTGAAGTAGTTCAACCCTGAGTTTCAGAGACTCACTCGTTTGACAACTGAAGGGATGACGACTTTTAGCGTAGTTTGAAGCACTTTCGTAGGTTATGTTCTGGGTGCTAAACTACAAACATGCATTAGTTTAATCTAAAATCTTCTAGATACTACGTTTTTAAAAATAAGCTGGTGTAAATATAAACAGTTACATATTACATTAACCTAACCTACATTTACCCTTTATGTAGGGACTTACGTAAATCGTTCCAGCCATCTATTGACTATTTTAACTTCGTACCTAATTACGGCAATTATGAACGTATTTTCGTAGTTAAAATTTTTGTTAAATTAGTCTACAACGGCGGTAAGTCGCCCGTCGGTCTATGCCCTGCTTATTTTATCGATCTAGCTAGACCAACACGCGATACTCTTGTATAAAATTTCTGTTTTGATTCAAATTGCCACAGGGAGAATTCTAAAAAAAAATCATAAACCAAAACTTAGTTAGGTACGATACTCGGTAGTTCTGTACCTATGTTAGTAACTCTACCTATTGTATTTCCATTAAAACTCTGAATTTATTATTGGAGACCCTGCATTTAGATGCGTCTGTTGGTTTTAGATTTAAATTGTGAAGAGGAATTTAAGCTGATTCATATATCAACTAAGCATCATGTTATACCATTGTTATGTTTCAGATATACAAGAATTCTACGAATTAACGCTACTCGATGACACAAAATCAATCCAACAAAAGACGGCAGAGACAATTCGCATCGCTAACAAGTGGGAAGCTGATGGGGTCCGGCGTGAAGTGAGTAACGAATTTCTAAATAAAAGGCTTCATATTTCTTTCCTAAGTACGGAACCCTAAAATTAGAATTTAAATGCTTATTGTAAACTTTGCTTTTACTTTGTTTACTTGTAAACCAATCGTTAGCATTGCTGACGATGGCAACACAGGATTTTCTGCAATCATTGATGGTAAACAAACAATTTCGCTGCTGGTTGAATCGTTAACTTCCGCTGTGTCAGTTAAATTATAAGTTACAATCATCAATATACTTACAGATAAGGCTAATGTTAATAATGCTGCGTACCGCTTATTTAGGTAAACTCCTACTAAGAATATTAAATTATTTTTGGGAACGACTCTATAAAGATTTGGGCTTTCTGAACGTTTAATTAATTACATAAGAAAAATTAAAAGCTAAAAACCTTCATGAATAGTAAACCCTAAACTAAAATATACTCATTCTGTTACAGATAACTACAGACGAAAGTGAATACAGATCAGTCTCGAACGCCTTTCTTCAGGACAACAACAGAAAATCGGATCACCGCAATAATGATACACCGGATTCCAATAAGGTCTTTTACTTTTCTATGAGTGATTTTTTTTAACTCACAAAATTATTAAAAATAATGGAATTAAAAAATAACATTTAATGAATTATACAGGTGGGGAGCACTCCTGCCATTTTACCACCCGGTGGCGATGATGAGGACCTGAAGGTTGGTACTCGCCAATTTAAATATAACTTTTGAAAAATGGTACAAGAAGCTCCCCAAAAACGGCTACTGTTTCTTCAAATATTCGGCCTCGGTAGGTATGGAAACCTACGCAAGGTCGCCCAGTCACAGTAGGTAAATAGTACGTTGATGATTCATTACCTAATATATCTAAGGTAATCTTTAATGACTCAACATTACTACATACATTAGAATTTTGATAAGCAAGGTTTTATTGCTGATGTTTAAAACTACAAACTTAAAGTTTTATTTTAAAAAAAATTAGGTAGTTAAGAAATATATCACTAAACACTAAGGTCAATTAACTTTAAAGGGTAGTTAGTAGTTACCTACAAAAGTTAGTATAATAGAGAGATTGGCGCCAAAATTTATAAGCCTTATAACTGTAAATAGACCTACATCGATCTAAGTAACGCCACCTTTTAGAAAACTTGTAAAACTTGTAGTGTTTGTTTATGGATCGCCGTAGGATATCGAGGATCTTGTAATAAAATAGTTTTTTTTTTACTTTCTGATGACGTGAGCAGACTGTTGAGTGAATATGCGTGACGTTTACTATGAACGAAGGTAGATAGTAGTGAACGAAACAGAACGAAACGAACGCCATCGTCGACGTACAACAAGTGGTCGGTAATGGCGGATGGTTGGTGTTCGCGTCTCATAGTACTATTTATAACCTAAAATATAGTACAAGTTTTCAGCGATATGTACGATAACGTTACTTCGTTGTGTGGATTTGTGCCGTTAAATTTTACAATTGTGCCAATGACGTATAAACGCTGCATCGAATGAAAAAGAGCTCGGCTCGTAAATGAATATTCAGTGAAATGATATTGCACATAAAATTTTGACATTCACACTGCTGTTATTTCGCATTCGTCGCAAGTAAGGCCATATAATATACACTAATCTATTTTTAAACGTTTAGTAATTTCTCTATAATTTGGGAGCGTTTTCAATTCTAGGTGAGACTAATGCGACTTCTGTAATAGTTTTGCTTGTAACAAATAGCTGTGTTACTCGCTGATGAATTTAACGTATAAAACATAGGCCAGTGGTCCTAGATTGCACGAAATAGAGTATATAACACGGACATTCTAATTAAAGTTCATCGCTTTGACATTCATACCATCCAATCATCGAATACCAATTGGTAACATCCAATTAACTACATATTCATACATCCTAATAAAATTCACTATCAAAAAAGGGCTAGGCTCGAATACATTTGATTGATAAGGTGTAGTTTTAACGCGAGCTAACATGATAATCGGCTTATGTTGTGGGGATGTACATGTAATCGCGAAACGACGACTCCTCCCTAAATTGGCCTTACACATATAAATTGTTTTTGGTGCAAGTTAGAAATGGGTTCTAGGTAGAGAATGGTGCATGCTGAACTGCGTCAAGTAAGGTGCTGAACCAAGGCACAAGCGTGTAACTAACAATGCATGCAGTGTACATAGTATAATACGGACAAGCATACAGTACCCGAGGGCTATGCACACTTGGTCACCAAAATGACTGAAAGACGCAAGAAAAAGACACACAATGGATTTTTACGGAAAGTGTCCTCATTATTTAATCTTGACACGGTGAGTAGGATGTATGTTTAAAAGTCACGGTCTGTCAACATTAACATTGATTTCCAGCCAATTATATCAAAGGTGAAGTTATTAATATATGTCTTGTATGATATGATAAGCAACATGTCATTCTAAAACTTTAGTTGATATCTCAAACCTATACTTTGTATATAATATGTATTGTTTAGTATCTGTCTAATATTTTTGGATTCATTCCACTTTGTATGAGTTTTTATTTATCAACAACATAGGTACTAAGTAGGTATATCAATAGTGTGTAATCATAAACTTTAACACTAATAATACTGGCTTTGCTTGGCTGCCACCATTTAAATGTTTTTTTGGGTTTAAAATCTCTCTAAAAACCTGCAGTAAACTCAGCTGTGCTGCTCCAATGTCAAGTGGAAGTAGTTACTTATAGCAAAGCATTAAAGTTTATAAAACATCTGCTTAACTGAAAAATGATATTCTACATTTGTTCATTCCTACAATCATATAACAATAATCCACAATATTTGTTGAAACATTTTGTACTATATTAGGAGTTTAAGTAAGTAATTGAGCTATATTATTCTCATGTT
>DWOF01000323.1:0-11029 GCA_018250795.1 Clito sp. Burns02 | reverse complement strand
AAATGAACAAAACACTTTACTAACATCTAACAGCTATAAATATTTAATTCCAAGTAGGTACCTATACCTAAGAAATACGAGTATACAATATTTTTTTATTTTCCTCTAAGACAGAAATGTCAATTCCATCCGCCAATCGAACGCACCCTGTTTAAATGGGAATAAACAAAATGATATTGCCAGTAGACACGAGCGAACATCAAAAGGAAAAACTAATGCGACGCGGGTTGGCGACGTCATTTCCCTGTAAAATATTAACGGGGGGCCGTGGAGACCGCGCCCTGTCATTTCAGGGTTAATACCGGTTAATGCCGGTATTCTCTTTATACTAGGACGATTGCACGGAATTATCCAACTTAACGAGCTTGTTTCCTTTTTCCCAGTTATATTTTTTACAATACAAAAGCTTTTGATTTTTATTCTTCTTTTTTTCGTGGTTGGATGTAATGATTTTGCGACTTTGTTAAGACGGCAATTTAGAGTATTGTGTGGCGGGTTCAGGATTTGTTTTCAGATCTAATTTTTAAGACATTTTTCTAAGACAGCGATTGTAGTTAAAGATTAGGATTCTAAGAACTCGATTGAATACCAAACTTGACTATTTTAGCTACATTAACTAGATTCAATAAAATAAATAGATGCCGTAAAACATGAAACGAATTTCCAAGGTCTGTTATAGTATGTTTAACATAACATAATATTTAATACGTTCGGTTATAAAATATTTCAATAAGTCGAATTTTATCTGAATAATATTTTATCTCGTTCACAACGATGTAATGTTTCTAAACAAGCAAATTTTTTTTATTTGCGTTTTAAAGTCCCATAAAAAAGATGGTAAAACACCATGATCCCATGAGGCATTGAATCACTAGTAAATGAAGCGTAAACTCCGGTTAACCCGTAGAGTGCGTACGGCCAGTTTGCGCAAGTGTCTATTTTAATTACCAACATCGTATCGGCAGATTTCTGTCTTGCCGGGAGCCTGTGCTGTACCGCTATTAGTGATGTGAGGTGTTGTTAGTCGATAATTAGAGAATCGAACATGTGTCTCGGGCAATTTTCTTTATTATTGACTAATCGGCAGAAGACGGCGGGAAACCGCTAGATTCTGAGGGCACAGGACCGGGTGGGGTGGCGTCGATTAGGGGACGCCTATGTCCAGCAGTGGACAACGAAGGGCTGACGGAAGGAAGGATTGAGTAATCCACAATACTATTACTATTTAAATTCAAATAATAAAAAAATCAAAATTAAAAAACTGGATAATAAGTTAAAAGACAATTAACTGATGTTAAAGTTATATAATTTTAGAGAATAAATTAAAGCATTTCTAGGAATTTTAAATAACATAAAAATTCTAGAAAGCGTACCTAGTGGTCCATAACACACTTAAAGATATTTAACGTTGCTTGGTTAGGTATTGTCTTATTATCCTAGTTTCCCATTATCGTAAAAACAGCTGAACCCATAGTGTACCTAAAAGGCAAGTCTACGCAATAAGTCTATTTTAATTACCGACATCGTATCGGCAGATTCCTGTCTTGCCGGGAGCTGTATTCCACAGATAATAGTGATGAGAACGAACATGTCGATACTTTATGACAGACTGGAAGCATCGATAGATTAGAATTTTATCGTCAGCATAGAGGAATAATTTGATAACAAAACAAACACACCTTTAAATGTTTATTTGAAGGCAATTAAATAATTTACTTGTTTTATCCGTAAACGGTGTTGTCATACCTACTCCACTTTTGTATACAAACATCAAATTTGTAATAGGCTCTTGCGTCAATCACATAGTTATATTGAAAGTTAAAATAATCTATTGTTCAAGATAGAATAGTCAAAAATAAGAGGAATCATAACAATAAAAGACAGGACTGAAATCATAGTTATTGTTTACTTGCGAATAGATAAATTGTAAATTCCCAGTAGCTATTATGAATAATGTAGCTGCAACTATACCTGTTTTGCCATTTACGTATAATTTAGTATTAACGTAAGTGACTTTAAAATAAATTACCACTAAACCTGTCAACACGTCACAACGAAATATTATTTTGCTTTCATCTATTAAATTCGCACATTCCCACATTCTATTTTAGGTTAATAAGATCTAAATTATGCGAGTCATAAAACATGGTCATTAAAAGCGAAACATCGACATCGATAAAATTAATTCTATCAACACTCTTTGCCCTATCTAACACAAACAAGACTCGATAACGAGGTGAAATATTCACATTGGAAGCTATACAATCCGTTTTGTTGCCGTCTCTTTCGCACTTACCAATCGAGATGCAGGGGACGGGGCAAAAGAAAAAGACGGCACGCGCCGGCGGCATCTACAAAGGGGTCGAGTTCTCTTTGATCTTGCCGCCGCGCGTGCGTACGTTCTATTTAGACTTGTGTGCGTTTATGCAGATGAGACGAGGTTGAGAATTTGATAATTGCGAAGATTTATATGTGCTACTAAGGTCCAATATTGAAATGTAACATTAAGAACAGAATGATTAAGCACCTGATTTCTAAACGGATTTCTCTGCGACTGTAACTGTTTATTGATTGTTTACTTTGTGACATTTGTGAACTTTTCTGGGATTGAGAAATTAATGTTAATTGTTTATGTAAGCTACATGTTTAAATGACGATACTTTGCACAACATTGAAGACCTCACATTTTTTCTTTTCACTAATTTGTTTATTTACTAAACTTCCTCTAACATCAAAAGCATCTCTCTCAATCATTTCGTTCAGTTTAACTGAACTATCTCGTTCAGAAAAAAATCTACATATCTTTTTACCTCACCTACATATAGACATGCATGAATGTAGGTATTGCAGGTAGATGTTAACATTTTGAATCACATATAGATAGAGACTTGGCGGACGTGTGGCGCGAGTATGACGCAAGTGTTCGGATTAATTGATAACGTGATAACAGCCTAATCCATGTATAATGACACTCGATACAACATATTGTAATACTGGTAATATTCGTGTTACTGGTAAATATTGATATTCGATAGGTTTCAGTCAAATTTCATGTCTCAAACTTCCCTTTAACTAACTGGACTGATCACCTGAAAAAGACGGCGAAAATTTGTTGGATTCTGAATAGGTATAGTAGGTAATTGCGGGAAAAATAATTCATTATTCGATAAGCAAAAACCTCCAATTTGTTTTATCTAAGTCAGTTGAGTAGAACACAAGTACGCTGGTACAAGTTAGTATTCATTTGTAATTCGACAAAGTGACACCCTACAAATGGTATAAAACTTTTACATTCCATTCCACACCTTAGTTACAGATAGCATCTTTCAACGTACGGACACTGCCCTTATTGAATATTAATCGTATTTATTTAAATGTATTATATCGACAGTTGTTAATCACATTAATGTTTTATTGACCCTTATCTTCCAACTATTACTGGTCCACAACTGGACAAGGGACACAATTAACAATAAACTTAATAAAGGTAGGTAATATCTAGTTGTTAAAAAAATTGGAATTATAAGTCAAGAGTGCAACGATTGAGAAGAATCATTTTAAACGGTCAAGGTTTTGTACTTTTAAGCTTGACCTCTCTACAATACGTACGGTAATAGTTACCAGAGGTTAATTTACAATGGTTAGCACACCTACTCTAAGCGGAAGTCTAGTAAACACAATCGTAAAATTTCATATACAGACTGTCGTATCCATACTTGTCCATCGCATTAACATTTTACTGCGTCTAATTAAAGTTTATTATTCAATACATTTTATGGTCACAGATAAGAATTCCAACGATATTCCTAACATTATCAACTTGATTGTCAATAGTCAATGCTAGTTATAAAGACATTGGTTTGTTCCTATTAGTGTCTTATTTAGACCCCAAAGACCTTTTTGTGTGTGGGCTTCAAAGTGATACATGATTCATTCACAAGTATTTCATGGTAAATACCAAGTAGGTATAGAATCAAATACCTATACAGGAAAACTTGGGTATAAAAACGCTCGTAAATGAATTTGTCCTCCCAAAACAAATATGAAAGGAGCAGTGTGAAATATTGCTCGGCGAACGAGATTTTTCCGTTCAGCGATTTGATCCCGGAAGAATTCCGAAAAATCACCCCGGCCTTTTATTAAATCGTGCGACAAAGAACAAACTATGGAACGGTAGGGAACCCGAGGTACGAGGTACGAACAGACGAGGTGCGGGGCGCAAACAGTACGTAATTTTCGCGCGAAAAACTAAAAGAGAAGTGGGAAAATTCGAAAGGCCCCGATTTCCCTGTCCATTGTCGTTTTCTGTTTTTTTTTCTTTTTCATCTTATTTAGCGCTTTGTCGGCGAGCCCTTTGAAGTCCCACCCCCTGAAGGGGTGTTACAAATTGCGTCACGGCCGTACTTCGCAGCGTAAACACATCGGCGCTACTATTTGTTTAAGTTGGGACGCCGCGCGCCGCTCCGACGTCGAATATACAATGCGTTTATGTTAATTTGAATTTGCACAGTATACAATTACTTGACGGATTTCAGCTGAAGGCAACTGCAGGACATTTGTATATTTTTATATATACCTAATATTGGCTTATATCATACGGCTTATAGGTACCTAACCTCGTTTACAATTCTGCATTAAAACTTAATTTAAAGACTAGTTGAGAAAACGTATCGAAATCCCTATCGAAGTTTAGAAGAAGTTTAAGTTCTAGGTATACTAGGTATTCGGGGATATCGATACCTATTAGGGTAACGTAGTTTGAACAGAAAGTAGGTACAGAATAACTGATTACATACACTCTGTCTCGATAACGTCTGCAAAACAACCAATGGTAATGTCCGTGTAATCTGCGCGAATTCAGAGTAAACTCGACACCAGTGTTTGACAAGTTGGTGTGTCAACACGCGATGACACACGTGACACTGAGTCACGGGACGGCCGGGGAACACCGATGCATAGACAATATAAAGCCCAATAGTTAAAATGTCTTTTTGTTCTTTTTTTATTCAGCAGGTTTTATTTTCTATACTATCCGACATCCACACCCAAGCTCTTTAGGTACCTACCCTCTTTGGCAGTTACATTTCCATAAAGGATTTTTTTTGTGCCGTTGTTTCGTAATAAATTAAGAGTATAGACTTACTTAGGGAATTAATAACGAATAATCCTTAACCTACTAAAGTTTCATCTTCAATATCGTCGCCTAAAATTAGGTTCTCTCTATGACTAAAACTGTAAACGTCAGTCAACAGAATAAAGAAAATCGTAAATCAAAAATTTCACTACTGGGTGGGTGGACCAGTTATTATAAATGAGATTGCTAGAAAGAGCAACAATATATCGCCGCTCACTCAGCACTGCCAAATAGTCTCGCGTTTTAATAAATCATAGGTTCTAAATTAATAAATTCGAGACACACGAACAAGTAGGATTGGAGACAATAAAAGGATTTTGTTCGGGGCTTACGTACGACTAGATGTTAGTCTGCCATAATAGATCGCTTCAGATATTTAATTCCGAATAAAAATACAAATATAACTGTAATATAGCTTCAATTACCTAAACTTTAGTGCGTTATCATTACATATACCTAAACTTAAAAAAGGTCTCAAAAATTGTGTCCGAGCCAAATGAAGACGCATAAAAATAATTAATTAATTTACAAATGACCGTATGTCTCATATGCTCCATAAATCTACTGTAAAACTCTTCAAAGCGAAATTTTAAATATGCATAAAAACGTCAAACGACGAAATTGATGGCAGTACACCACACAGCACAGAATGAATATTAACGAATGATATACTTACAAAAGATGCTGAAACGATTTGTAAAAATAAAACGTGAGGACAGACAGTGCCGACCAGTTTTACGTATTACATATTAGCATTCAACTCGGCTGTTCATTCCATCAGAAACTGAGATTTCGCTACGATAACAAACATAAAGGAATGCCAAGAGTAAAATCATGTTTTGTTTGTATTTCACTTCCAACAATTAAACGACACAAAAGTGACCATACAATGGCAACAATGGGAAATGACTTCGAAGAAATAAAACCAAAATCGTTCCAGTTTTGGCGAAACAACGCTGAATTTGTCACGAGGAAAATTAGCTGGTCTGGCGTGCTTGTTTAAAACAGGATATACCTAGATTTATGTCCATTATAAAATTACAAATGGAACCATTCGTCCTAGTTCCGACTTTCTATAAAACTATATCGTCGATCGAGAACAAAGTCGCTCCACAACGAAGCACGGTTACGACCTCTTAGATTTTATGGAGGCATAATAAAAACCGAAACTGGGAAGCTTTTTTTAGATTAAACTATTCAACATTAATTTAATAGGAAACTCGGAGTTGATGGTCCACAGTAAAGTCGTTAAACGCTTTAAGAATAATGAGTTATCACTCCTTATTGGCGTGAATGTTCAGGAGTTATCATGCATTTACTCGTAGATTCGATTGAAACTATTGATAATGTATTTTAAAAGTAAATGCATATCTGCTTGTTCAACATTGTTAAAACTTAATGTAAACACTAATTACACACACGACCACTTAACTGCGATAAAATTGCAAAAGTATAGGTAAGATTAATGTTTGGGGTTCCACAAAGGTCTATAATTATTTATCTTAATGTACATATTTTGAACTTGTTCACAACGATGTAATATTTTGTTTAGAAAAATGGATCAAAAATTTTTCTGTGAGCAGGATTCGAACCCGCACCTCTTGTCTACCTAAGTAGGCACTAGAAGCGCCTCTCACAATTCGGTAATTCTATAATTATTTATTCCTATATTAATAAATTCCTTGACAATCTTTAAAAATAACTTTTCCGATCTCAGACCATCCGTTTAATTTACTAATTGATCATTATTCTTCCACATAACGACCCAATTAGGTCCAATCAATCCCTGGTACAGCGTTTAACATTGTGGACGCCATATATTACGTTATATGAAAGAGTGCAGGAATTCAAAGCCGTCAAACCTAATGGGCATAGGAAAACTTGATCTCTGTGAACTGGTTAAATGGGAAACAGTTTTTATATCGGAGTTACTACCAATAAATTAAGCTTCGAAATACTTTCTATAAATATTCAGTGGTAATTTGTGCGTTGGGTGTCGTGGAGCGATGTTTTGAGGAACTAATTGCTAGATTATGTTTGATGAGATGCTTTTATATGAAGCGTTACGATGTGGATTGGATGGGTAATTATTTTTTTAAGTTGTTATTCATTTACTCTCCGATTTCAGTAATGAGGATCTGAATTGTGTCTCTATTAAAACTTATTTATGTCTAAGACAATTATTCTCAACTAATGAGTTTCCTCGTATCATTAGTTAATTACGTCATAAGTTTAATTTTAAATTGGGAATAAAAGTTTAACCGGCAAATGTGGAATGTCAGTTAGCTTATCCATTGCTGAACCCAAAATGGTGATTATGATAATAAAACACGGCTGCGCACACGTCGACGCACTCATAAATCTGTTCTTTCATGCTGTTTTGTGGAACTAGCGGTTTGTACTAAGAAATTCACAGAATTGTTAAGGCAGCAAAATTTATAAATAAAGGTACCTACTGTATTACTGTACCTTACAATCAACTATTATTACTTAAGAACTAACTAAATAGTCTTCAAGATTAATTACAAACTGTAGTCTTTAGTCACAAAAATTTATTACATCCCATCCATTTTTGTTTCCAGCTATTCGACGATTATTGATCGTAGCATGTTCAGGAATAGCCTAATTCGTCTGCACAGCAGTTTCCACGCCTATATCTCCGTCTATTTTCATTTTATTGAACTCCAAAACTGCTCTACGATCTCATAGGTCTGCGGCGCGCGTATTTCGGACTCTTTGATCTTGCCGCCCGCTTTAATGAGCCGGGTCGTGTAGACGGCAACTAGTTCAAATTGTGCCTTGTGCCTACTGTCTAGCTCGCTTGTAACGATTTGTTGGCTTTTTTCGATATTGCCTCCCATTTGAAAACGATTTTTCGATACATCATATGTATCATTTTGAAATCTATACTAATATTATAATCTATACTAATATTATAAAGCTGAAGAGTTTGTTTGTTTGAACGCGCTTATCTCAACAACTACTTGTTCGAATTGAAAAATTCTTTTTGTGTTGAATAGACCATTTATCGAGGAAGGACCATCTATAGGCTATATAACATCACGCTGCAACTATTAGGAGATAGATAGAATAATAATAAGAAGAGAAGATATAATGGAAAATGTGAAAAAAGCGGGGAAAATTATCTTTCACGCGGACGAAGTCGCTGGCGTTTGCTAGTTTTAGATAAAAAATGTAACGATGCTCAAAAGTTACGTAAAAACAAAGAGTGGTTGTAAAATGCTATCATATTTAACTTACCTAATTGAAAGCAATAAATTTGACAGATTTCATGGTAATAGATCTAAAAATGTTATTATTGCCATGCTTGTAAACTTAATTACTGATAGTGAACCATTTTATGTTGACAATAAACCAGTTCCCTTATCGAAGCCATAATTAAATTAAATGAAGAAATTGGCAGATTAGGAATAAACAGCCTTTTATCTTTTAATATAGCCACAGATTAGGATTCATGAAAAGATTGCATATGCTTATCAATCCTAAATGCCATTTCACGGTTCACCCACATGCCTCTGACGCAAATGCTCGAAAAATAAATATGTCAAACTGAAATCGTCTGAATATGAATCGGATGTTTTCAATTTTTCTATTGCGTATTCACAAAGAAATCGGATTAAATAAGTCAATCACGGAATCACATCCGATGGTTTTATATTTGCAACGTTTGCCTTTCGATTACAGCTGAATTTAAAGTAACTAAAAGTCGTCGGAATGCTGCGGAAATTCACGCTTTTGATTGTAATATAAAAAGCAGATCAACCCTTATATTCCAATTGCGGTAAGTAAATTACAATGTAATTCTCTGCCAACAGTGCACTGTCAAAATCGAAAACAAAACTCAATAGTGAGAAATGAACACCCGCAAAAATACAAAACATTTCGCAATACTCCGCAACGGGTGAACCGTAACATTTACCGAAAAAAGAGAAATAAATAAATAGGAATAGCGCGCGACTTTTCATTTTGTTGTGCGGGAAAAGCGAACAATAGGAGGGAAAATTGCGCGTCACTCTGGCGTTCCAATTTGTCAAACGGTCGCCACAAGATGGCGGCGGCGGATGCGCGGCAACATGGCGGCTTCCGGTGGGGTTTAATTAAAAATGCGTCTCATTTGAAACTTGGAACGCGGTTAGGGCGTACGCAAGGCGCGAATTGTTTAACTAGTTTTTAATTATAAACTCGTTAAGTGATTGTTCTAAGTTTCTCCCTTTAATTTGCTGCAGAGCTTTCTTGTTGCTGCAATTTTTACACCTTTTTAATAAATGTACTTAATTCGAAAGAATTGGCGTTGAAATAGCCCTTTGTTCCATAATACAATAGTTCAAAATATACTACATCTAACTTAGGTATACCACCTACTTTGACATTGCTTATTTCTAAATTTCAATGTTTTTTATTTTTTCAGTAACGGTAAAAGACGGAAGGGTGGACTAGCAACTTTGAAAGCTCCGTAATGTAATAATTTGAAGGTCCTGAAAGCTGATGCAAGCGGAAGTGAGGGTGGCATAGGGTTAGGGAAGTGTACGCTCATTTTGAGGTTGCTTATTTTACATCTTTGTATTGTTTGGCAACGAAGTTTTATAATTTCAGTCATCTTCCAAATTTTGTCCCTCTATATTATGTTTTGTACTGATTAAAAAAATGTTTAATCCTACAGCAAAACGAATTCTTTACTCCTGATAGTAAAAATATTTTCAATAGCCACAATTATTTCAATACAACGTCAGACTTTGTATCCAAAGACCAAGCCCAAGAGAGCATTGGATCATCAACGAGGCAAGGAAGTAATAAATAAACAATAAGCCATTTCTTCTCTCTTAATGGCGCCATTGTTACTCAAGAACCGACAAGAGATTGGCTGCAACTTACTCCCGATAGATTTCCGATTGAAGTTTTTTCGATCCACACTTGTGCTATTTGTTCTAGGGTTTGTTTCTTGCTATTTACGCGCAGGCAATACAAAACCTAAATGAGCTTGGGATAAAATGAACTTTATTTTCATTAACGTAGCATTATTAATAATTATATTCCTTGATCACCGAATAAGCAAACGCTACCTATATGTTGAAATTATTTTGTTTTATATTTGACACAAACTTATTGTTACAGCTTATGGGTAAAAGGAATCGCAAAATCTCATCACATTTTTAAAAAAATAATAAAAAGGGATAATGAAAAAAGAATGGTCAAATGGTCAACAGCAGTCAAGAAACTTATACCTTTTTAAACAAAGTGTACTTGATCTCAAGGGAGATTATTAATGATCCAAAATGTCCCATAGTCGGGACCCATCACGCTCCCTGTCCCGAAACCAATCCCACAATAGAAGTGGATGTCAACGTACGAAAACAGCGAGCCAACACAATGAGGAATAATAGAAACTACCCTCATAGTCGAGTATTAAAAAACAAGTGGGAAACAGCACAATGGGGATCGAACCTGGAACAAGGGTCCATCCACTCCACGATAGGGCTGTGCGTGACTTGAATTTTAAGTTTTTTTTTTCGAATAAAAATCCTTTCCTTAAATATTTTATTGTATGATAATTAGTATGTACAACCATTTTTTTATTTTGATTAGTGCGATTCTGTTCATTGAATTTATATACAGTTTCATTTGAAATAAAATGTAACCTACGAATTAATAATGTGCGATTTTTCATAACTAATTCATTTTTTCACTTTGTATTTTCAAATGTCAAGTAAATATAATACAATGTAAAGTTTTGACCTCAAATTGTAACAGCAGTGTATATCGACAACCCTATAAGTTTAACATCCCTCGCACTCTAAGCATCGAGTGTATCAATAAATAGTTGGATTTGTTTGAATTTGGTCTTATTAATTAAGTAAATAACACACAGAGATTCCT
>DWOF01000322.1:0-11032 GCA_018250795.1 Clito sp. Burns02 | reverse complement strand
AATTAACTTACATTCTACAAAAATATGGAACTAATTAATAGTACCTACGTTATTGTGGTTTTGGGAGTTAATTTTAGGAATGTAAATTAGAAAATTAAATAAATCTCTGTTATTATACATCATGCTATCATAAGAGACACACCATCAGATATAAAGCTTTACATAAGGCAATGTAAGATTTACTTCAAAAGCTTGTATTGTACCTAAATGCAGTATAACGATACCTACTTGTTAAGTGACACAAAACAAGGATAAATTTTTCATTAGTAAGTTAATTACTCACAACTAACCAGTTAAGCTTTACTGATAATACTATCAACATAAAGCTGGTCAAGGGAATTTTTGCATGTTTTTATTTGGCATTTAAATTTAAAAAATGATAAGAAATAAACTTAACCTACTTAAGAGAGAAAGATGTGTAGCATTTGGGTGATGTTCATGCATGGATATTATGTAAAGTGTATTTCATCAGATATCTTTACCTAAGTAAATATGTGGTTGATATGTGGGTGCAAACATCATAGGCTTTCAGGCAACATTTACCATACAACGACAGACGTGCATCGAAGGTAAAGTTAAGCTCATGATCATACCAGATACACACAGTCTTGCTCCCGGAAGGATAACTGGAAACCACTCAGAGAATATATTAGTATACGTTCGTAACGGCGGATGGGGCGATACCGTTTACTGTCACATGACGGAGAGTGCGTTGCCTATGCGTGAGAAGACTCGTGCGTGCTGAATAGAATAGAGAGTGAAGTAAAAACACCAACATACAAAACGGCATCATGCGGTTACAAGACGAGAGGCAAACAGAGGTTAAAGTAGAAGACGCGAGCAACATCGATGCACATACAGTATCGATATCGGGCGAGACCGCGGTACAGAAGGGAGCGGTGGAGCGAGCGACTTACGAGGATCCCTCCGAGCTAGATATGGAGACAAGGCTGGTGGAGCACACCTCGTTCGAGCGCTGGAACGAAGTGACGGTGGACGCCGGCCCGGAGCGCTTGCGCAGTTTGCAGCCCCAGCCCTCTAGGCGATACACCAGGCGCGTCATCAGCGGCGAACTAGCGGCTCTGAGCCGCCAGCCGGCCGCTGGTGAGCACGCCATGTTTAAACTGTTCTCGATATCGTTAATACCAATTGTAATTTTGTTACTTACGTTTAATAAACATTGCATAATAATTTTGTATAATAAATTTTATAAAAAAAATATACCGAATCGTGGCGCCTTTGTATTTAGAAGATCCTGCTTTTTAAAACTGGAAAGCTATAGTTGTTCGTAAAAATTTATTAACGAGATTCCCTGGCATACATAGGTGTTATGAAAAGAAGTAATCAAATTCATCGAAAGTATCCTAATTCGCTTAGTTTAACATTTATGAAGAAGCCGTATAGAAGCTCTAACATCAGCTTTTAGATTTACAAGCAACATTCAACACATAAGAAGTTTATCGTTTCGGATGTTTGTTGCATGCTTTTATACATGTCGATGTCCTGTATCCCTACATCGGTGCCCGAGTCTGGTGGGCTCGCGTGGAGCCACCGCCGCCCCTATACCGCACTATTGTGTCAATGTCGCCGAGTAGCGACGCGAACCTGTCCTCGTCGTTCTCACTGGAGGCAGAGGAAGCCCGGGATACGCCGGTGCCTCGCAATTCGCCCGGTACCACCTCCTCGCTGCGTTGTACCGTAAACGAATTTTTGCCACGTTTACCGAAACCTAACCTTCTTTTTCGTCCTGTCGATCATTGTACAACACACTTAAATATTTAGTCAAGTTAGTTACTACACACAAAATATCGTCGAAAGCTGCGCTTTAAAGTTTGTGATAACTTGTTATGAGAATCAAATGATACATAGGTATTGTAAGTGATTGGTTAAGATCGTTAAGTAAACCACTTAGGATGTAATAATAATTATGCAATTATACCTGTGGCTGAAAGTTGTGAAGTAGAGTTGCTTTTCTTTCCCATACCAGGCCCGAAGAAATCCCGAGGTTCTGCCTTCAACAAGGCGTCATCGTTCGACGGCTCCGGTTCACTAACGCCGCCCAGAGCCGTGTCACTGAGACTGCCATCTTTTAAAAAACATCTGTTAATTTGTGCTCTCTCGAAGTATTTACTAGTCGAAGCTATGTTAGTGATTTTTATTACCTGCTTTTTCATCTGGAGGTACATCAGCGTTGCTCAAGCTTCTCGTGAACTGTCCGCGGCGAGATTCACGGCGTTCTAATGTTTGTTGTTGATTATTGTTACGGCCATTCTCCCGCCCTCCATAGTCATTACTGTTTTTGCGTTCCGTTTGGGTTTCAGGGTTTTCCAGTTGTTCCCCAGAATGGTTGTTTTCATGATTGTGATTGCCGTCATCAAGCGAGGCGTCAGGACCGAGCGCACGATGGGACGAGTCGGGTCGCGTGGGAGAAAGTTCACACAAAGAATTAGCAGTGATACTATGTTTTCTGTCTGAATGGGTTGAACCTAAAGAATGTGATCGGGTTCGAGCATTTTTAATTATAGGTTGTAAAGGTTTTCTAGATGATATATCAAAATTAGACGATGAAGCAAGGTATTCGGGGGTATATTCTTGGAATGTTGGATTATCATTAATGCTAACTAATTGACTTTGTCTTCTACTATATCTACTGTCAGCCGGACCTTTTTGAAACACATCATCTTCTTCTGTAGGAGAATAACAATGCGCGGTTGAGCTTTTTGAAAACATTAACGAGTCTGAATTTCGTCTTGTAATACTCTCTGTGCTTCTAGATTTACTGAGGTATCTACCGCTATGTTCTTCTCCTTCATACCTATAGGTATCGCCACTAATTTGTGCCAAGCCATACGGGTTTGTATTACCTTGAGTTGTGTATTTTGTATAGTCATGTTCCGGATAATGGCCATTAGTTTCGAATGTTGATCTATAATTATAATCATTTGACGACCTGGAATGTCTTGGACTAATGGTTGTAAATGTACGGTAATTATTTTGATCTAGATGTTTATCTAAACTAACATGTATCGTCGTTTCAGCACCATCGCTTTCGTAGCCATGGTACTGCGGTTCTTCGCCTTGTATAATATTTAAATAACCTTCCATGCCATTAGAATACTTCTGATTATTTGTATAATCTAAGCCGTTTAATGCAACATTATTATAATGATTTATCGTAGGCAATGTTCGTCGTTTGATTTCAGTATCATTTGAATAGGTATACTGACGTGGAACCGGTAAATGTCGACCGCTTCTTTGAACGTAGCCATTATTTTGCCCAGAACATTCTAGGCAATCTTCCGCTTGTCCATGGCAGTATGAGCAATCTTTTCCGTAAGAGCTGAGTGTGTGGCTACGGGCTATAAGGTGTCGTTGGTGGCGGCGCGCGAGGCGAGCGCTGTGCAGAGACTGGGTTACAGGGTGCAGGTCGTACCGAGAGCGAGTGCGTCGCCAAACCCCACGCTCCCCACAAGCTACCACTACAGAAGCGTATGGTAACAATCGACGTGTTTTACGGTCATAACGGCAATGGAGATCGTTAAGAGGGTTAGCATTATCTAATGTGTAAGATGTACTGTTCGAGTAATTGAGTAGTCCCCGGCTGTAAAATCATGCACATTTAGAGACTGAAGAAAATTGATATGTAATATGAATTTATCACTTAAGTAATCAGAGGTGAGGCTACTTATAATCCAGCGGCTGTTGTCTAAACAGCAATTAATAGATGGATGAAAACGTAAGGCATAGAAACGTATAGATATTTAAATGTAAATGTACCTGAGCATCCTGGTAGGCCTAGGCCGCTCGGACTGCGTGCTGAACGCACTGGAGGTGACTGAGGCTACGGACTCGAGGTCAGAGTCGGCCGCGGTGGCGTCGGGAGAGAGCCTCCGCCGCGGCGCCCAGCTGCCCCCGCGCGCCGCCAGCTCCGAGTCCGAGAGACCAGCGTAGTGCCTCTCCCACCCTGGTACCCGTTCAAATATATCTAGAGTCTTCATTGTGTCATTTCATATTCTCAATAAGTACAATTTTGTCTTTGTTATCTACATTCATCGAAACATATTTAAAGGTCTAAAAGTAAGAAGCTAGTTACAGAAGCTTTATTTCGCCCTAGAGGAGGTTAATCTACTTTAAAGCCACAGATATAGCATTTTTCCGGTTCCTTAAATATTGTTTAATAGCTCTACTTTGAATAGTCCCTGAACCTTTTACTCGTATTGGTCGTTGTTAAGAAGTGAATGAGAATTTTATTCATTAAGATGCAGTATTTTTTTTATCAAAATGTATTTAGCGATAATTTGAAACTCGAAACCATATTCTAAATATTAGAGTTTAATTTCGCCAGTCACGAACGAGACATAAGTTAATTTGTTCTTATACACGAGTAACTCGTGTTTGGCAACAATGCTACGAAAAGAAGTTCAAAAATTATAAAATTTTCTACGGAAAATCAGGCTACTATTAATTATTAAGACGCTATATTTCAGTCGCCAAAAATGGACATAATATCCATGTGTTTTTGATTTGAGAAGTGATTTGTAATGAGGTCGCTTGACTAAAACGCGAAGATGTTACTAATTGGAGAGGTGCTTCAATAAGAAGTGGCACAAAGCTATAAGTATGCCTACGTAAATGGAATTTAGCAAGTCGTATCTCGCGCGCTTAAGGAGATATGTTTTTTTATTGTAAGTACCTGTAAGTTTCATTTTTTTTTATCCTATAATTGAATATTTTATGTACAATTTACGCTTCTCAAATAAACTATTAGGTGACGAGATTATCTTTATTTAATTTAAAAAAAATTACCAGCTAACCGGGATTGCAAGGCTGATACGAATGCAAATTTAATTTCGCTAAAATTCTAACAGCATATACTAAGTTATTTAAAAACTAAACAAAGCTGTTTTATTCTATTTTTGTAAATTGCAACCTTACAAAAAAGGGAAATGAAAACTGCAGGTAGGTATTTATCACACCTTAAACACAAGAGGATTCTAGTAAGAGATTGCAAGTTACATGTCCTATGTCCTTTCTACGGATACTAATTAAGCTAGCAAGGACATCTGGCGAATGGATCGGGCTGATTTCTGTATTATTGGTTTTGAGTGGCAATACAAAGCATGGTACAATTTCTAGCCATAAGGGGTAGCAGTTAAATAACATTATGCTCCATATGTATGTTTGTGTCTGTAATACAACCATTTCATAGTAGTGATATCTTCCGGCTTTACCTACCGTTATTTAATCCGCATTTTTGCAAAGAACTTGTGTAAAATTTATGTTTCATACGTACATGTGCTTATCTATAAAATCAAATTGAATTAAAAGGTTCTTATGCGTCGATTACTTAATGACGTAATGATTTTTTTTTGTTATAATTACTTAAAAATTATTGAAAAAAATTGACTTTAAATCCCATGTTATGGTACCTACTTAAGTGTATGCTTATTTGCTATGACCTAGAATGACCTAGATAGACTTCACGACGATTTTCATCATGATATCGTGAGTCTTCTATCTATGATTTTACTTGTTACGTATTCTATTCTTTTGAAAGGATGAATACTGGATCGCTACATGAAATGGTTGTTCGGGTAAATGTATTGAGTCGGTAGCTAGTGAAGGTGGGTGTATAGACCTTGCGGCGTGCTGCGGTAGGTGAGTGTGGCGCCAATGTGATGCGGGGCGATCCACTTACGTTCCTCCAGGTCCGCCGACACCTGCGCCCTCACCGCCCGTTGGTTACTCTGTACGTTACACAAACATAGATGTTTCCTTAGTTCATTATTAATTTTATTTGGTGTATAAATTTTCAGCGGTTGACGGAGGCAACTGATACATATTATTACAAGAGTTATGAGTGTTAAGAAAATCTCTCTAAATGTATGTTTGTGAGATGGTAATTACCTGATGCGGTATCTGAGGTAGTTGCCGTTTCTTGGGGCTGGTGGTGGGCGTGGCGGTGGCGGAGCGCGACTGGAAGCGCGGCGCGTACGCGTGCGTCGGCAGCCGCGCGCCCTCGCCGTTGCCGCCGTTGCCGCGCTCCTCGCACACTGGCAGCGTACACACTTCCGGTAAACTTACACACAACAACGACACCCCCTCTCCAACACTTGCCTACCACCAACAACTCCATTAACTCGCACGTGTACCACCAATCATGCCATTACAATACAGCAACAATTAACAGAGCAGCATGATCATGAACAGTAAGATTTAATGTAACCAGTTCAACGTACATAAACTATAAACACTTACGGAAACGCCTTCGAGATTGAAATTAGATAACAGATTTGAAAGGTCATGCAATCATAAGAAATAGTGATATCGTCGATATAATAACGCGCGACGCGCCCACGGTTGAAACTAGAGAAATGTCTCGTGGGCGCGGCGCACGGCTGTTAGTAAAGTGAAGAGCGTGCTCGTATCGGGTAGAGTAGGACGAGGTAGCGGAAGATGCGTGAAATAAAAATCAAGGAGGAAGTCAAAACAGTAAGTGACAGTAAAGTGGTGATGAGCGACGCGGCGAGAAACGTGCGTGTCTCGGCGACAGTGTTCCGTGCGGGGTCGGGGCCCGCTGATCGACCTCCACGGACATACGGAAGATATTTAATGATACATGAACTTGTACATATATCGTTGTAACACCATGTATGCGGAACCCTCACTAACGATCGTTATACTTCATTACAAACATTTGATAGAAATGTTCACGATAATTCTCATAATTTTTTCATAGAAACAGATACCTATAAGTAAAATCGATAAAACACAAACAGTTACCTAACCCATGAAAACGATCATTAACAAGAGCTCCAATAAGAAACGCCACCAATGAAAGATAAATAAAATCGTTTAGTTTATACAAGGCGAAACGCGTTCCGTGGCAGCCAAATTTGATATAAGCTGCATTGCGATTCTTGGCAAAAACCTAATTTAAAGTAGCGATTACTGTAAATTAGATCGAGATGAACTTCGCAACATAGTTTATTGAATCGTAGGTTCCAAATGAGATATGAACTGCTTTGCAATGCGCAACTATACCGAGTTGGATCGTAAAGCAATTTATATGTGATTTGGTTAGACCGAATTGTAGACTGTTGGGTTCGTCGTGTGAACCTGTGTAGCGCCAGCCCTCGCGGTCGGCGGGCGGCGAGAGCGACCGCCGCGGCGACTTGCTGCGTGCGCCCGCCGCCGACTGCGACCGGGCCACATTGTACCCGCCCTGCGCAAAAACCCCCTCCTTATACATATAATAAATAAACCTTGTTTGCTATTATTAGAACTTGTTTTGTATTTTATACTGTGCTCGGCAATGTAAAAGACGACAGCTTGGAGTCGTCTTTTACATCTTCGAGCAAAGATATGTTATCACAATTAACAGGTAAACACGTTTGCTGTAAAATTATAACTGTAATATCAAATCAATATCAAACAAAATTCAATTTTAGTTGCGTAGCAAGCGTAGATAATATTTACACGAAGCGATGCTACGCATGGACCTCAAGTCCTACGTTGTGTTCCACGGTGCTACGCCGCCTACGTAGCCGTAGTCACTCTTTACCGACTTCGTTTTGTAAACGACTTCGTTCAGTATTTCATTTTATTTGTTTTAATTCACTGTAAGTAACAATTGAAAAATAATTGTCACTTACAGTGAAACAAGTGCCGATGCATGTCCTTATAATTATGTAAGGTGATTAATTTCAAACAAGTTAAGATATAAGATAGAAATTAAATGGCTGAATTAAAATAGGAGCTTACCCTTTCTCTGGCCATACCGGCGGTCCGAACCCGTCCCGCTGGAGACATGTCTCGTCTACTGCATCGAGTTCCATCAATCTATGCAAACAAATATGAAGTAGGTATACCTAGCTGTCGCTACATTAGTGCAAAACATTATTGTAGCCAACACGTGAAAGTAATAGCAGCTACTTGCAACGACTATCAACTAATATTGGATTGTCATTATTATGTATCTAGTCGTTAATTTTCTCTATGTACCTACTTATCCAAATGATGCACTATTCTGTGTAGGTACTATTCTATCCGAAAGCTGCTCCAGAACTCTTTTAGAGCGTATTTTGCGCTAGTCCAAACAATAGGTCTGTTATGCAAAATACGGGTCGTTGTTATGAATTCTCTTTAAAATATGTATTTTCTTTGTAAATACATTTCACTTCCATCAACAAGAGGTGAATTTCCATCTCATCGTACATTTTACGAGAATGTTTGAACTTATGTTTACAATTATGTGGAGAGACTCGTTATTGCATTTGAATAACGAAACAAGTAAACTTGCAGCTTTAAATGACTCGTGGTTGGGAATAACGAACAAAATAAAAACTTACAACGATTATGGCACAATTTGCTCTGAACAATAGTGTTGAGGCTTAGAAATTGAAAGTGAATTATGTGAACTGGCAATGGGTATTCTACAAAAATAACTAATACGAAAACGTTAAGCGCTGTGGGTTCAAGAGCATTGCGTAGATATCATTTATGTAGTTTGTAAATTACCTACGCTTTACGCCTGTAGCGTAACGGTTATAAATGAACGAACTTAAAGATCTATGGTGTTTCAAATCGTGATCCTTTAAAAGGAAATGTTTGTCACATACCTCATGTGGAGGCGGCGGGCTAGAGCTGGAGGCGAGACTGGAGAGAGAGTGGTGTCGTCGGAGCTCACTCTCACTCGGAGACTCAGAGTCCGAGAGGCGAGAGGTGGACGTCGACGGCGGGGAGAGGTGCTCCCCATCGCCTTCCTCGTCACGGTATCTCTGAATGTAACAAAAGTCGTTCAAAAATGTTCTCTTTCAAATTGTTTTACTATTTCCAAGAAAAGTATGGATACGAGTTTTCCTAGAAGTTTAAGTGATTTCATTTTTTACTAAGTTTAAGGTTTATAGTGTATGCAATGGTTATAACTTCTTCCTCTTTTAAAATGCATACAAAGAAGATTAAGAAGAGCTTCGTAGAGTAATAAGAGAGGGATTTAGTTTGCAAGTTTTTATAGGTACATGTTTAAAGGATTTACTTACACTAAAACTAGCTGAATCTTCGTGAGGTTGTAACATGTACCAATTAGGTTCATTGTTCATGATACAAGTATCCAGATCCAAAAGGACTTCACCAAGAAAATCGTTTGGACCATATCGGTTTAAATCCCAAACTGTGACCTAAAAATTAATTGAAAATTAACTTATGCTCTTTACACGTTACATAAATTTCAATTAAAAGCAATTGAGCTAAATTGAATATTAAAAAAATTATTCTACATTCAATAAATGGATACCTTACTCTTCTTTCCTAGTCATTTTATTTTAAAACATGCTTAGTGTCGAAGCTCATACGTGTGTGTCTGCAATATAACACGATTATAGCAATCTAATTTGCAGAGATATGTATCAACTAACCTGTATTGTTCTTTTCTTAATGTCCGTTATCCGGATACCACAGTACACGAATGTTTGGTTCCACCTCGGTTCTAAAGTGTTCGCTAAAGTCTTTGTCCGTCGCTTACTCTTTTCACTTATATCGGGCAAGAGAAAGATCTTCGTGTAAGGGCATCGAGGCGAGCCATCCGCTCGGGCACTCAGACCACTAGCAGATACCACTGTCACCAGTAGCTGAAGTGCTGGGACGTCGAAGTATACTTTTAACTGCATCGAAACATTTTAGTTTGACTTTTGAATTCCAATGAGTACAAAAATAAGTTATTGATTTGAATACTGATAGTGTTTGCTCCTACTAAAAGTTAAACAGAAAGTGCAAATGTTTGAAAATACATTTGTTCGATTTCGTTTTATTACAATACGCATGGATTGTTTTACTTAGACGTTTGCTTTTGCTTATGTAATTTATAATCTGCAGCTCACGCGCGTCTGCGGACATCACCTCGAGAAATCAATAAGAATGAGCCGCAAATATAGTTATTCAATAAAATATTTTTCTATTGTGTACTTCTCATATCAACATATGTAACAAAGGCATCAGTAATACTTTTCAGTCAGAATTTATGGCATACGTAGATACCAGGGCAACCTTAAAATAGTTGTAAGTATGCTATTGTACGAGTAAGTGGTATAGTTTCTTAGTTGACAAATACGTAAAATCTTATGAGTGTTAACTTGTGGTGCAGATTGTATGGAGAGATAGAATTTGGAATATAATTTTTTCCATCGGACCTGTATTCGGCCGGCGACGCCGGCGTTGTAATGCCCGTGTCGGGCTGACCGGCGGCGCGCGTGCACGTCCGGCGAGCCCGGTGACGTCACCAGCACGCTGGGCTTCTCGCACCCGCCCATTATCTCCGTGTACACCTCTGCACATAGAGTGCGCTCGTCAAACATGCAACTATCACATTCCTTAACAAACAAGTATGGATTGTTTTAGGTAACACTCGACACGCCTACGTGACTTGAATCTAGATCTAGTGGTTTTATCAATCCAACATCACTTCCACACCATATTCGATTCAATGGATCAATTCAATTTGATGAGTTTTACAGTATCAATTCATTATTGCATTACTTACCTCGACTTGACAAAAGTGTTCTGCTAACTTAATATTTCTTGATACCTACTCAATACATAGCTATTAACTATTTGAACGACTTATTTACATTTCTTAAATTCTCAATGTCTAATTTTATAAATAGAAAGTTACAAATCAGTATTACATCGCACTGAAGACCATATTTGTGTAATAAAACATACTTATGACACACACAAGCTAAGGAAAAACGGTGACGTTATATAAAAAGTGTACAGTAATATGTAACTAAATAATTTCATGACATAATGAACATTAATTTTATGCAGAGTTCGCTTGATACTAGAACTGAGTCTGTGAACAATCACAGTTAAAATGGTCATGGAGGTTATGAAATGTAGAGTTCTTAAAGATTGGAAACAAACTCAGACTTTTAAACACGTTATTTATTTTTATGATTGCATGCACTTTCAATAATAAAAATCTGTTATAAAAGAAATCTGGAGATAATAATTAAGATAATATTATAAAGCTGAA